>CALYDF020007497.1:0-13060 GCA_944474145.2 Dicrocoelium dendriticum | reverse complement strand
TTTTACATCTCCATCCAATTTGGTGGTGCTGGTCTTTTGTAATTTACATCCCGCTGATCTTCAACTCTCCGGTTCCACCTGGTGTGTCCATAGTGATTTTGCGGAACTCCTCCCACGTATTTGGTTTTTTCTTCTATGTAACAGCTGCGATCCGCCTACGTTTCATACTTTTTAGTCTCTTGCTTCTCACAACCAGGTCAGTTGTGTTCACCAGTTCTCTTTCTATCGACCACATTTGCGCCTCGTCAATGTTTGCACTGCATTTGCCTCGTTGTTTGTGAAAACGTACTTTATCGGGCCCTTTTCCTACCTCCCGGACGTACATTGCATAACTCCCGGTCTCACCAGGATTCTTTGTGATTTGGCGTGCTTAAATCTTTCCGATTGCAGCGTACCCTCACCATTACTTCTTTGAAATGTAAGTTATTCGTACTTATCCCATTTTGTGATCAATAACTCATTGCTTTACTCCTTTCTTCTCCACAGTCGGCTTGGTTAGTACTACTGCGGATTATCACATACATGTAGGGGTTGTTTTCTTCCTCTGTTTATGACAGCGATTCCGTTACTATGGTCATTTGCTTGAAGTTGGCCGCTATTACTCTTAATTGTCCAATCCGTTTTTATCAAACTTTACGTTAGACTTATCCTGTAAGACCTGCTTGCTAATAAACCATCCTAATTGTTCGGACACAAAAATCTATCTAGACCTACTTATTTCCTCTTTTTTTGCGGAATCGTTTTCACGCGGTGACTATGATATTACTCGATTGACGCTGACAGTTGCATCCTTGTTCAATGCCATCCAAGGTTCTTTCTTTGGAAAGAATTCCACTCCGTCGTGGATCCTTGCTGTGGGTTTGATATCTTCTCTAACTGCGTTTGACTAACCGTTGTGGGTAACCACTACCTAATAGTTTATTCATCATCTCTTTCCGCACACAACTCTTCCGTCTTCCTCCGTTGTGCACAAGGTGTGTGTGTGTGCCCTGTAGAACAGTGCTGAGGCTATCCCATTGTAAGCATTTCCGTAGTTGTCGGCCTACGATTTCTTATTGTCTTCAAGATTATCGTCATTTCTGTGAACTAAGCAGTCAAAAAGTGGTGCTGTGCAATTACACAACTCTAGTCGCATTGGTAAATATCCCGCCTGGTCATTAGAGTTTAGATGACTTAACAACTCTCCTCCATTCTTGTCCAGTTTCACGCTCACAAAGGTGTCGTCTGTGTAATGCCACCAGTTACCGTAATTTACTGATTTTTGTTAACACCCTGTCAACGCGAAGGATATTAGCGACCTCGTCGTGATCAGACCTTGTTTCTAAGTGTACATCTACAACTGGAAAATGAAATAGGATATGTTAAGGCATTGTGTCACACCATAGACTATTTCGTCAATTGTAATTTCGGTCCGGTCACCAAGGATGCTTAGACAACGCCTTGCAGTTCCTAACGCCTCTGTTTTGGGTACATTGGTAAAAAGTGATGTTACGTCGAAGGTTATCGTATATTCACTTAACTGGATGTTGAGCCCTGCTATCTTTTTGGTGAACTCGTTGGAATTCTCCACGAAAGTACTCGTTCGCACGATCAGTTGTTGCAGTAGTCCCGCTAATTATCTAGCGAGTTCTTGAACAGGGGGACCTATACCGTCGGCTATGCGCTGTTTGGAATGTTGATTTTATGAATCTGATAGTCCATGTGCCCGTAGGAGCAGGGTCGATTTCAGTTATATACTTTGCGTACTCCTAAACGCCGTTCGCCGTACTTCAATGGTCACTAACTTCTGTCATATTTTTGTTCATTATTGTCGCCACCCTTTTATCTTCCATTATACAGCCCTGCCTCCAATTCTTCTTCATATCTTCCAAATAATCGGACTTATTCATTACCCCCATTGTTTCTCTATTATCCGCGTATGTGACTACAAGAATGTGATCTTCCTTCAAGGACCTCAACGCCATGCGTTCAGTTGGTTCAACATTCGGTTCTCTGGTTGTTAAAATCAGGTGATACTACGCGCACGGACATTCTCCTTCTTTGTTCCCGTGCACTCAACGCGGGGGATATTCATTTCTGCAAAAATCTATCTTATTCACAATAAAAGTCAAATCCTTTTCCAGTACTATGCACTTTGTAACTTCTGAAACTTCCCAAACATGACTTATGATTCCATTGTGGACCTTGGTGCATAATTATTGGGTGTTACCTGCACACACCTTTTAACTACCTTGCAACGGCAAGACTGTTTTGCGTAGGGTGTCTGGATCACGTTACACAGGACTCAGTATCGCAACATGTAGGAAGGGCTTACTAACCGGCCAAGACAAAAAGTAACCTAGGAGAAGAAGGTTTCAGTGTCAAGTCTGCTGATGTCGGCCGAGTGGTCTGCACGTTTGCTTTGCAACCATAAGGTCATCGGTTCGAATCCGCGTAGGAGTGGACGTCCTAGCGGTATACTCAGCCCGCGCGCGACTGGTGGTGGTCGCGCGGCAGCGAAGCGCCGTTACGGTGTACAGCTGACACATTACTTTATTATTTTTATTATTACAAGTCTGCTGATGCTCATAGTATACTGCTGAAGTACTGCTAAGCGGTAAAAGTCCAGTGAAACCAATGCTCCAGCGCTTTTTGGATCGCGTGTGGTTGAAAGCGCGAGTGTCGGATGAGCTGAAGAATACCGTTGTGTGAACACTACTCAAACGCAAGAGAAGCAACTAAGTTGTCAGCAATTATTCTGGCATCGACTTACTAAGCTGCGTTGGAAAGACACTTCAAGTCAACTCAAAATAAGCTTTTTTCATCCACCTGAGTACATTTTCCGCATTTCGCAATAATTACTACGGATGAAGCAAAATGGTATCATCGAAAGTTTAAGTTTGTTTGAATGTAGAAAGGATATATATTTTTATATTTTTGCAACAGTCTATGAATAGACATTGCACCATCGGAAACCATGGAACTCAAAACAAGGTACAGAAATAGTAAAAGAAAACACAACAATGTCCACGGTTCCGTCAGAGGGCGAAATACTACCCGGTTGCCCAAGCCGAAGTAGGGTGTTGACTTAGGGGACACCACCCCGAACCTTTGGCTGAATAGCCTGTCCGCAAGGCGGCAGAGCGAATTCAAGGAATCGCGCCCATTGGGAGCCGGTGACTGATTGATCAGTTCATACGCCTTTCGTTTGTTCCTTTGCCAAACAGGGGCCCAATGCTCCCCGAAATTACAGCATCAACTTGCTGGAATACAATGCTTCGCCAGGATGAAGCAAGGGGCAGTGACTTTATTTAGTGGCGAGTCACGTCCGCCACGTCACAGTGTTGTTAAACGGACATATGTGGCTTTTTATAGGGAGAACGCTTGCCAGGCGAAAACCCACCACGTCCTGGAACACTTCCGCCGAACCATTTGCTGGAACGGGAAAATCCCGAACCACCCAGCTGGCACCACGAGGAGGTTGTTCGGCAAGCCAGCCTGTAGAAAGGAACACCGTAAACAGGTGTCACTAGAATAAACTGTCCGTTATCACTAGGCAACTGTTACACATTTCTTGGAATGACACTCCGAATTCGCGTTCTGTTGTGAAGACAGCATCGAGGGCCGATTTTCCAACCAGAAAGGTACATTCCTGCTTTGCGGGAAAGTTACTTGAATTCTGAGAATAGTGAGCAAGAAGGTCAAAATCTGTGTTGCTCCATCGTAGGTGGATCAAGCACATATACGGAATCACGTCGCTGATTCCTGGGCGGAGGCAGCATATTGCAGCTGCACTACATCTTATCCGGGTGTGATACGCTCCCTATACCTGTAGTCCGCAAAGTGGGCGTCAAAGAATCTCTTAAATTCCGACACCGATTTCGCCTCGACTAGCGTCTCCGGAAACTTGTTCCAATATTTCACCACTCGATGTGCTTTTAAATCCGGTGCCACTAGTTTGTACCGGTGCGTGAACGTGCAGCAGCGGCTTCAACATAGAGAAGTAGCCCAGGTACAGTATCCGGTGCGTCATAATGAGAACAACTCGAAGCCGACGATATGACGGGAATAAAGCCCTAGTCTCCTACATCGGTCCTCGAACGACACACCGTAAACTGGGAATTAGCCACGTAGCTGCATGCTGTGCCCATTCCAGTCTCTACAGCTCACCAAATGTGATCGAGCAATAGGCGGGTGAGCCGTACCCAAGCACCGGTCTTATTATGGAAGAAAACAGACGGGTGGCAATCTCTTCAGACCGAGTGCAGACGCTACGTCTAAGTGTCCATAGCAGGCGTAGTCCGTCTGCGTACAGTGTTCGTGTTGTCGACAGACTTCAGATCACAGCGTGAGAGTACGCCTATATCCTTTACGGAAGTAGTGGGGTGCAGCGGGTGGCCGGCCAAGGGGGTACGCACACCCATTACTACCCCTCCTCAGGCTCATAAACGTGGACTTGGCCGTGTTGACCGCTAGGTCAACTTCCGCAGACCACCGAGATAGGTGGTCGTGTTCCTGCTGAAGGACGTCACAGTCGCCGACAGAATCAATAATTCTCCAAATATTCAGGTCCTCCGCAAATAATACACAGGGCGACCGAAAAATCTGAGGTACATCCTTGATGTGGATCAGGAATAAAATGGGCCCCAGTACTGTGCCTTGGGGTCCGCCGCTAGTGAACGGTACCCATCATCTCCTCCCAGTAGTGAATTTACTTATCCACTGATGCAGTGCGCCAACAACACCACACTTCCTCAGCTTGTGGAGCAGGACCACATCATTCACTTTATCAATGCTTTACCGAAAGCAATGTAGATAACATACACCGACTTCTCCTGATTCAACGCTTGCATCCATTACTGCTGCATCAACAGCAGCTTGACGATGTACAAGCGGCCCTTCATGAATCCGTGCTGTGCCGGCTTCCGACTTTAGCAGCTGGAGACTACCATTTTTAACGATTTTCTCGAGCACTGCCAAAACAGAGGTGATACAAATCGGCCGGTAATTGTCCACATTGCATGGGTCATCATCTTTTAGAATCGGTTTCACTACCTAGCATTTCCATTCGCGCGACAGTGCACCCTCGGACAGCGATCTGTTGAACAGATCCGCCACGGCAGGCGAGATGATAGCCTATAAGGACTTCAAAATTAGCGGGTGAAGTCCATCGGGTCCGGCGGGATTTGTGCCATCTAGACTACCGAGTAGACTGCGGACATCTACATAACAGTCAAGGCTTTCGAGTTCAGTAGGGGCTGCACACGTCGAGCTCGGCATAGACACATGCCCACTTGTAAATACGGAGGCAAAGTACTCTGCCAATGCGGACGCACGTTCAGTGCTGGAGGCCAAAGGCTGTCTGTCAGTACCCTGTAACACGGCTACGTCATTTGCGGGCCTCAGCCGCCGCTTTGCGTAAGCAAAAGTCTTCTTGGGGGGCCATCCTCGCTGAGTTGGCAAGCTACTTTTCGGACGCGGTTGCATAGATTCCGCTGCCCGTTGTACGCCTCATAATCGTCGGCTGAGTCAGACGCGACAATGTGCTTTATCCCGAGATTTCTTCAAAGATCGACGGACAGCAGTGGCAACCTTGCAATTAGCATAACTAAAGACAATGTAAAAATATTCCGAGACATCTGATATATTTGCAGAAGTTATCGTAAAACGATGTTTCAATGAAAATGGCAGCGGCCGGTTCGTAGGCCCCGCGATACATGTATCCCACTCGAACTACTCGTTACGCAACTTTGGAACTCAGCATCGTTCAAGTACAGTGCGGATTTCCTCTGGTCGCGGCACAATCAGCATGGCGCGTTCGACCCGTCAACTACAGATATGCGAGTTACAAAACCACTGCTCTTACTGAACTTCACCAGAGCATTTGAGACGAGTAATCACAGGGGGGTTGTTACTAGTTTCAAATTAGTTCACATACCGGTAAGCATATTCGTTTATTTTGTTCAGTCGGTTGTGGATTGCTATGTTGGGAGAAAGTAACTCCGAAACTCTACACTTCGGAAACGATCCCAGTGATCGGAATGGTATAGGTTTGTTTCAACGCAAACTGTAGCCTTTAATGGAGATGGCGTGTCGCAATCCACACACGGCAAGTACTCCAAGACACAGCAATAATTCTCCTACGATTTTGTGGATGTCTTATGTGCCAACCTCTACTTTCTTGACACTCATTAGACTGCCATATGCTTTCAGTTTATGTGTGCAGTGTCCGTATCGAGTACCCCATGGAAGGTATGTTAATGCACATTTTGGATTGCAAAACCTGTTACTTGGGACTACCATACAGATGTTGTTGGTCACGGACAACTACGCTCCGCAGGCCCCCAACAAGGGTTGAACTGCAACACATACCGAAAACACTTCGTTCGATGATTGGAATCATTCCAAATCTGTGGAAATATGCACTGGTTACGCCAAGATATAGAAGTGATTCACGTCGAATGCATACGAACTATCGGCCCATCACAATGATCAATACATGTTAGCTGAGGGTGCGAAGCACACCCAGCTATTGTGCTGCAGAACAAAAAAGATAAGATAATAAACGCTACAGGCTACAAGAATTAACATTAATTAATATAATGCTATATAACATTATGTATTGGGTGTGAGACAGTCGTTCGATTGGCAAGGTAAAAGGGAGAGGAGGGACAAAGAAACTCACAACACAAACGCTGCCATGTTAACACGTGTATCCTGCCAGACGTGTTCATCGCTCTTTGGACTTCAGCCCGACTTTTGGAAAACCTACCGACGCGAACTTGGAAGTGAATGATTGCACTCCTCTTGACCAAGTAATCGCTCGGCCTCCCCTCTTCTTCCAGCCGCACCGTGGTTACACAGACAACGCACGATGCGGGATTTGGTGTGTGGGCATGCACAACACTGCCAAGCCAACGAAGTTTGCTGCTTGACATAATGGTGCTGCACAAATTACGAGAAATCGTGCACGTTCAGTTCTTATGCGGTGTTTCCACTACACATTAGTTAAGGTGCAACGACTGTGATTGTAGAACGGAACAGGCCTCTTTAAGTTTGTCGACCTGAATGATGTGGTTATTGGTCATACCGAATCCATCCAACGCTGTTCAACCGGAAAAGGCTGCGCATGTACTTGAGTTCAAATGTGTATGGTGGGATTAAAAACAGTTTTCTAGGACCCACAGGATATGCAAAGGAAACGTGTAATACCGGTGGTTAGGTCATTGCACTTTATCAAACTCTTTTGTAATATTTATCACTAAGATGAAAGTTTAATAGTCTTTCGAATGTCGTGATATTTGGTGCGTTCGCCACATATGTTGCTAATGCATTCCAGTGGGAACAGATTCTAAGTGAGTAAAAATACATTCTACAAGTCAAACGGACGTGTTGCGTCATTAGTTTCAGGTGGTTGCCTCGGCATTGTTTGTAAGGGGCTAGGGTCAGCAGTGATGTACATGGATGCTCGCTTTCAGTTAGTATCCGGTATGTGAGAATGAGATCTCCGCGAATCCGTCGGTATTCTGAGGAGAACACACCGAGTACACGAAGACGCAGTTCCTAACTAAGACCGGATAGTCCATGCGTTGCCTTCGTGCCTCTGCTTTGGGTTACTCCAATAGACGAATGTCTCGTTTAAACCATTGACACCACGCGTGAATTGCATATTCAAAATAAGGACGAAAATACGAATTAATCAGCATCGGTACTAGCCATCGCTCAAAAGTGCCGAGAGCTCGGCTCAAAATCCTCAAGTTCAAGTTCACACTTATTGCTTTTAAACGTTGGAGCAAATTGCCAAAACTCTTGCAAGATTATACCTAGGTCGCGTTCATTAGTCACGTGTTGCCCCAAAAGGTATGTGTTGACGAAGCTGCTGCGCACCGTCAGCAGGTGGCACTTTGCAGGGTTCAGTGGGAGCTGGTTCGTTTTTGCCTATTCGTTAATCCAAGACAGATTTTCCTGAAGATAGACACAGTGGGATGGTGAGCGAATTGCTCTCCATATCTTAGCGTCGTTTGCAAATATTTGCATCGGGGATAGAATGTTTGCTGGTAGGTCATTAATATAAACTAAAAACAGTGGCGGACCGAGGACAGATCCTTGCGGTACACCACTGGAGACGCACAAACTTCCAGAGTGAGTGTCGGCACCTCTCACCTTGATTGCTCTGTCGTGCAATTAGTCTTCCTAACCAGATGAGCGGGGAACCATTGCTACTGTAGGCTGCAAACTTTTGGAGGTAAATGAAGTGATTGATCCTGTTGATTGCTTTAGAAAAATCTTAGTAAATCACATCTATGGGATTTCCTTCATCAGCTGCCCTGGTCCATGAGTCTTGAGTAAGCAGCAGATTGGTGAGGCAAGATTGTCTGCGTCTGAAACCATGTTAGGCATTAGAAATTATTGGTAGATTTTCAAAGTATCGCATCAGTTCAGCCGCGTTACCGATTCCACCACTCTTGATAAAACAGGAAGGAGAGTAATAGCTCGATAGTTGGCAGGATCCGATCACTTACCTCATTTGCATATTGGGGTGATAATTCCATTTTTCCACTCCGATGGGAGTTAAGCAGACCCTGGAGAAAGGCTGCAAGTGGTACTGCTATGCTGAGAGCAAGGATTTTCAGTACTTTTGGGCAAATAATGTGGTGACTGTACTTTGCTTGCAATCGCTGTTGGGGTATAGGTGACGCTGGATAAGTCAACGACGTTTGTTAGGAGTTGATAGGGCGAAGGTTCCATGGTATGTGTAGCTACCGAGCCAAAGTGCAGAAATAGAGCGTTCGCGGCATCCACATCAGTTGTTGTTAGGCCATTGGCCGTCTTGATTGGTGGTATTTCGGGTTTAACCTTTCTTTTTCCATTCACATATCTGTATAGTAGTTTGGTGTTACTCTTAAATTTCAGCACCATTGTCTCTTGCCATTTGTACTTGTCGACTCTATTGAGCGACTCGTAGTAGTTTCTGATTGTTTGTAAATCTGCCATGTGGTATCACAGGAGCTTAGCTAATGTTGCCTCCAGATCTCACCACTTCTGTTGATCCATTTACGTATTCTGCTTCGGATCCACGTATTGGTCCGGCGCGCTGCTCGTAACGGTACAACTTCTGTTGCTGATTTTATGGCCCAGTTAATTTTATCTTTCAATTCATTCCATGAATGCGTGCGTGTTTATGTATAAACCAATCAGTGTCCGCTATTGATTCGCCTCGAACTGGAAATCGTTCACGCGTTCATACAACTCGCACCGCAAACACTTTTTGCGTGCTCACATGTGCTGTGTGGAGGATGCCGCTTTACGCTTGCTACTAAACTTTCCCTACTGCCATATCGCTGTTCGGATTTCGCCTGGGTGTAACATATTGGCGAAGGAAGTTATTCAGATTACTCATGGCAAATTCTTCTGGAGGACCTACTACCCAGTAATGGACGTAGTAGAAAAATGTTTTCATTAATTACTTCCATCTACTTTTGCTTCCTAAATGCAACAACACACTAGACAATACGGCAAAATCGAACTACTAGGTCATCTTCTCGATACTGAGGGCCATGGTCATTTCGAGTTTGCATTTACATACATAAAGAGACCTACGATCTGTGTTCTTTTCCCTGAACCAACTTTGGGGGAAAAGCCACATGTGTTCACAGCACGCTACAAATTCAACACCATGCGACAATAATCGAATGAGAGTGTAAATGTGTTTATCTCTCGACTTCTTACTGCCCTCCCCGATTGTGGCTATGATCAGATTCTACCGCACCGAAGAAACGATGCTGTCCATGCGTTAATTGTGGGTGTTCTTGATGCGAAAGCACGAGAACGGCTGCTATCCAAAGACGAAACGTTTCTGACTTGGGGAATGGCCTGTGATATAGTTCAACAGCGTGCATACCTCGTTCAGGAGCTAACTGCATTTTCCTCCTCCAATAAGTCGATCTCACAGGATGTAAACTAAGTCTCCTAGACTAACTGTAATCAACCCGCAACGCAACTTTTGCCGCGTAGATAATTTCGTTGTTATCGTTGCGATGAACGTCATTCATCCCCAACTGACTGTCAGCACCTTTTTACAGTGTGCAGGTTTTGTGGTAAATAGAGGTATGTTAATGTAGTCAGAAGTATGGGATTTTTATATAAATAATTGAGCACTCGTCGCAGCCAGTTTCAAATCAGAGAGTCGTCCCAATGCCCGAAAAATACTAGACTGTAGTTTCAGCCTGTTGGGCGTCACCAGTAGTGCGCATCCATCGGATCCATCAGGATTCAAACCAATGACCACCAGCGGCTTGCACCGCCAGTCAGCAGCTTATGCCGCTGGGCCACGTGGGACAGCTTCGGACCGTCATGATTTGTAAGCTAACTGCGATATAGCGCGTCTTATCCTCCACTGTCATGTAAGTTACGAAAGTTGCACGTATGTCTTTCCAAGCGGAAATCATGTGTACCTGGGTAACATAAAGCTACAAATTGCATCATCGAGAACTTACACCAATACTGGATAAATACCACAACTGCTTTTAATTACAACAAAAAGTCGGAAAAGCCATTTGTCGTGTCTGTTAAGGTAAACAGGCAAACTGTAGAGCTTTAAATCGATACCAGTTCTACAGTTACCCTGTTACGACCAGATGACTTATCACAACTCCCAAAGTTAGATCCACCAAATATACTATTAGATCTTACATGGGACGGATGGTGAAGGTATTGGGCACATTTATTGCACGCATATCCTACAGTAATTCAACAAATCATATGTGTATGTAGGTTTTTGAAGGATGTGGCCCAAACGTACTTGGTCACGACCGAATTAATAGTCTTCCTAGGATCATGCCGAACGTCATCTTAGTGGAAACCCATGCACAGTTATTTGATGTCCTGCAGAAGCATGTGGTTTTGTTCGATGAGTCTAAACGAAGTCTTTAAAAAATTACACTATTAATCTTGTGTTGAAATTACAAGTAATACCGAGGTTTTGGTAAACTCGAGCTGTTTCCTATGCTGCTCGTGATAAAGTTGACACTGAACTGCGCCGACTGCAGCTGGACGGTACATTTGAACCTGTCCAATATTCCGACTGGGCAGCCCCTGCCAGTATTGAAGAGCGATGCCGCCATAAGAATCTGACTATAAAGTTGCGGCCAACCAAGCATTACAACTAGACAGATATCTGCTGACAAAGATTGATGACATTTACGATTCTTTCTCCATTGGCGAAGCTTGTACCAAACTATATCTGAGCCATGCCTACCAACAAATTTAACTCGATGAGGAATCACGTGCATGCACCAGCATTAGCACTTATCTTGGATTATTCTGCTACACACGCATACCATTTGGGATAAGATCGGTCCTGGCTATCTCTCAGCGTATTATTGACACACTGGTGAAGGACTTACAAAACACAGGTGCATACCTAGATGACCTCCTAATTACTGGACGCAGTATCACCGAGGATGCATATGTCTCCCATGTTGCGAAAGGCAGCTTTTCGTGCGAAATGTGCGACCACAGTCTTGGCAGCTAAGCTCTTGATCTCCCGCTATGGGAACTGGATTAAGAACTGTTGTCGGGCTTCAGCAATGCGCCGCCAAATGTAGCTGTAGGTCACTTCCGGTATAAAAAAGTCAGAGACATAAATTATTAGCGATATAATGCGCACGAGAGAGATCGGATGTAGACGAAGATGGACGTAACGAGGATAGAGAAGCAGTAACAAGGCTTTGCTGCTGTGAAGGATTTGAAGATAGAGATAAAACAACTAGGTTGGTTTGATTGACTTAGTGACGCTAAAAGAGACAAATGACAACTGTTCCGCAGGCTGGAATTGGTGTCAGGTGGGTCTTCATCACTCGATTCATTCATTAGAACACCAGCGGATCCGCTGATCCATATTTTCGGAACAGGGGACGTGGAGGAACAGGCAAGTGTTTGCAGCACAGACCGTTCCTAGGCCCCCATCCACGGCTGGAGGGAGTGGATAACACCGGGCGTTGGTGATGTCTATGATTGTAGAGTTGTGAATCCCGTGGACTCAGCGGGGTCATTCGTAGAGCTTGGGGGGTTTGGAGAGGTCTCAACGACAAAACTCCTCAATGACATCAAGGTTGGACACTTCCGTGAACGGCTAAGTGACGTGCATCTGTTTAAGCTAGAATAGAAGCTGCGGGTGGAGGGTCATTTAGCTCTGCGTTTGCCGTAGTTAGGATATGGTTGAGCAATTCGAGAGAGGAGAGACCGGTGTGGGATAAACTTTGGGAGACGGCGCAGCCGGAAGCTCAGAGGCGGATGAACATTTCTCTTTTATAATGAGCGATGCGGTCAAGACAACTGGCGCTGCATTACTAGTGAGACGAGAGGACGTTAGACCTTCCAATTTTAGATACTGAAGTCGCTTTCTGATGATGGCAATTGTCCAAGATTGCTGTGTTGTTTCAGGCATGGGAAGAAGTTGCTTCATGGAAGTCGCAGTTGAACAAAAGTCCGTCGGTTAGTGTAGAAGTTGTTGATCTTCCTTTTTCGTCCATTAAATAGAAGTAGTTGGAGCCCGAAGTGCCTTCATGGCATCATAGTCAATGGGATGTGTCTGACTATAAGGAGTTGTTAGAGCCCGTGCTGAAGAAAAACAACAATCACGTTTGTGACACGTTGTTACTCTCTCATCACCTAGACGTCGATCATTGGGTTGTCGCTGGTGATATCCCCATTTCGAGAAAGATCCGCTGTAGTAGAAAAGGTTTTGTGGTAAATGTTATAAATGGGGTGGCTTTTGTTCTGATGACGCTGTTGAAGTTACATGGACGAGGTAGGAAACAGTTGTTTTGACGTCGGATCGGTATGGTATAATGCTTGAGACATGGATGCATAAATACAGATAAAGTCCACTATGTTGGTCGTTGAATAAGAGTAGGGTTTTCCATGGATCTCAAGCCGCATAATAAAATACAGAAATGATTAAGACCAGGCTGAGATTAGAGAGGTAAAATGATATGACAGCGATAAGAGCAAAGACAAGGATAAAAGACGAAAAACCAAATAAGACAGCCGAGTCAATAATGCACAATCCACTCTTGTG
>CALYDF020007496.1:0-12469 GCA_944474145.2 Dicrocoelium dendriticum | reverse complement strand
ACTATTCGTAAATGCAATCTAAGTCATGTTGGAGCAGATCGTGATCTGCCTTGTTACTAATCGCCCGCCATATCTTGACGTCACCGGCGAAAAGCAGGAAATTTGAGGATATGACTCTTGCCAGGTCGTTGATAAACACCAGGAATAAACGCGGTCCCAGCACTGAGCCTTGCGGGACACCCCATTCCACCTCAATTGGATTAGAAAGTGATCCCCTAACACGTAATTGGAGCTTTCGTTGGTAAAGGAAGTTGCCAATCCAACCAAGTACAGGATCTCTGATTCCATAACTTTGTAGTCTTTGAAGTAGGATGCGGTGATTAAGGCGGTCGAAAGCTTTGGAGAAGTCCAGATAGATGACGTCAACTCCGACGCCATCATCAGCCAGTTCCGTCCAACTACCTCGTGCAGTCAGTAGGTTGGTGGTGCATGACCGGTGTTGACGGACGCCATGCTATTCCAGTGCCAAGATGTTGCATTATTCCAAGTAGTCCATTAGAGCCTCAGCGATAACCGCTTCCATCACCTTCGCGAGCACAGATAGGGGAGTGACTGGGCGATAGTTCGTAGGTCCTAAACGGCTACCGCCTTTAAAAATAGGGGTTATAATGCCACACTTCCACATAGTGGGGACTTGTTGTTCATCAATGCACCCTTGGAAGAACTGTGACAATGGTTCTGCTAGCTTGTTGGCCGCAGCCTTCTGTGCTTTCGGGCAAGCGTTGTCAGTTCCTGGAGAGCTATGCTCACGCAGTGAGAGTAACTTCCTTAACAAAACTGATGGGTTGAAAATTACATGTCTAAACAATGGAGTCGGTACTGTGCATGACATAATGGGATAGGTGAAAGCTGTAAATTCGAAAATTGAGGCCTATTGTAGCCACAGGTCATTAGCTGTTTCTTCGGTGCTTTGTACTCTACCGCCTGTCGTGAAAAGTGGGAGGATTCCATTATTCACTTTACGAAGATTATTGACATGCCTATACAGCAGTTAGTTGTTTGCCAATAATTTTTTGGCTAGGCACTATTGCTAAGTTACTTTGCCCTCACGGACAAGTGTAGTGCAATGGTTGCAATGGGAGAGCGAAATACCCCAAGTCTCTGAGTCGGGGCTAATCTTGTAGGCATGCCATACTGCATCCCTTATCGCCAGATATTTTCGAGTCCTGCACCTTTGAAATGAGGGCACTTTTGCGGGCCAAAAGCGGCTTGGTCTCTGATGCTCTGTTGACGATGTCGCTGAGTCTATCAACGAACTCTGTCCAAACCTTATCAAGTGGACTGTTGTCTGAGAATTCACAAGCAGATGCGTCGACGAGTTCTTTCAAGACGTAGTAACTTGTGATTATACGAGTTAGTTCCGCGTGTTCAGATGGATATTCTGCATAACGCACATAGTTGGTCGCTAGTACCAGATGATCATTGAGACCTAATGGACTATTCAACAATAACTTCTTAACCATGTGTTGTACGTTCGTGAGCACAAGATTCAGTATGGACGTTTTGTTTGCTGTCCTGAATCTAGTGGGCATGGTGACATGGTTGTATAAGGGAATATTAATCATTAGGTTTTGCAAGTATGTTTTGAACTGCTCACTGGGTAATGCCGATACTTCCAGGTCATGTAGATTGACGTTTTCGGAGATGAGAATGTGGCTGTACCTAGTGCGTATAACTCTGTTCAGGCCACGTATCAAGTGGGAATCCATTTCCGGAGTGAACATCCGGGGTGGTAAACGATAGCCATGTGACATGCGTCGTTGTGTCTTAGTTGGAGACGGCAACGTGAGGTTCCAGATCATCAACTATTGTACATTGTAGATCGCTGCGGTAGTAGAGTAGGACCCCACCTCCTCTTCTGGGGCGGTCATTCCGGATGAGTGATATTCTGGCTATCTCAACTTCAGCATCAGTCACCTCTTGGTGTAACCAACTTTCGGGAATAGAAATTAGGTCTCAAGCATTCGCAAGCTGACGTAGTCGAAGTTCGGTAATTTTATTGAGGAGCCCTTGGGCCTTGGTGTACATACATGCAAGTATCTCAGATTTAAGCAATGTTTCAGAGGTAGTACTGCTCATACGTGAAGTTTCGCCGACCAGTTAGTGGTCGGCGACTAATCGTTTTTTCGATGTGTACTTGGGGAAGAGTTTAACGTCTAAGCCAGCATCCTCGTAGTTAGTCCGCTGTGTAATCTTCGACTTACAATGTAAGGTGTTCGGTCAATATTATCTTCTACAGGTTGTATAGGCTCATTCAACACACTACTGGTGCATTGTTCTATTATAGATCCCATCGCGTTTGGTTTTTTGTATGACATATCCTCTCTAGGAGGCATATGGCTGAATGTCTTCAGCCGAAGCTCAGATGGTAGCCTGCTACGGCACATGTAACGTCATTTTAGCAGTCGTGCTACCATATGTTTTGACTGAAGGACCACCTTCAAACTCTCGGGCCACTTCCTTTGTAGTTCTGTGAGGTACGCAGTCGTGACACGGATTTCGCTAACACATCATCCAAGCAGAGTGTTCCACGAATATTACACCACTGTTCTTTATCTTGGGTTATTATTTCACGCTCATCACATGCTTCAATTTCAGAAACCCGTGAAGAAGTACGCTTCTAGTTGAAGTTTCCTTCCGGTAGTCCTCTAAGGTGTGTTTAACTCGATAACGCTCACCCCATGGGATGTCTGGAAATATATGGATGGAGCAGTATTCATTTGTGAGACTACCTGCCGGCAGTAGTACTGATGCTACTTCTGTGATAGAGTTCAGCACAAAACGCAGAACATTTTGCTCTCCGAAATGCTTAGCGTTGGGTGTTGCGTAATACGCGCTACGTGTACAGGCTTCAGTACAATTCCAATTAGGTTACTAATAATATTCCATTCGTTGACATCATCCAACTCCCTGCCTCTTATTGATGTCGACTTTGATACTGGGATATTAGAGCATAGTAGGCTCGGTACAGGTAGTTGTTGCTTTGCACCTTTCCACTTGTCGCGGTTAGTGCTTGAAATACTCAAAGACGTCCGCAGGAAACCGGTGGTGCTTACAGTAGGAAAACTCCACGACGCTCCTCAGTTTCCGATCCAGTTGTGGGTGATGTTAATTTTAATTGACGGCTCTTCTTGGTAGCAACCGTAAGCTAACTTCGCTAGTACCGGCTTGCCCATTTTCTACGCACCCCGTCGGGAGATTGGAAGTAACCTTTACGTGTAGGTACTCCGATCGAACTGGGAACCGCATTAGTTAAATGTGAGCCACATATGGTATTGGAACAGCGCTTGGTTTTCGGGACACTTGTTGTGGTGTCGTTTACGGTGTTACTTACCTTTCTTCTCGGCATTGAAGCAGCACTTACGGGAGAGGATTGGGTTGCACAGTCCGTGATGCTTACCCCAACCGCAATGATTTTGGTGGTCACTATTTCCTCGAACTTGGCTAGTAGCTGGTTGTACTTCTGAGATAATAGGAGCACGCTTTTCCTCAGTGGAATAGATGTGCATTCCACGCAGAACCATAGAGAATCTGGTTTGTTTAATAACTTGGCCTGACTAGGGTTAATTCGGAGGTATTTCGCATGGAATATCTTGCAACAGTTTCTGCACGGAATGCCCCCTTTAACAAGTTGGGAAGATGATCCACCTAGTGACACCTGGGCGATGGAGCTGATTGCCCACGCGCGCGTGTTCGGCACAAATCGTGCTTGGGACAGACCCTGCGAGCATGTTGCTAGCGCCCAGGCGAAAGCTGATGAAATCGCGCATCAGACAGCATGCGTGTTGTCAAGGTCTGACCCGAAGCTGATGCAATCGCGCTTCCGACATCACGTATGTTGCCATGCCCCAGGTAGGCGCATGAAGGCTGGCGTGCCCGAGCAAGACGGTGAACTGGCCAGGCGGAGCGGATAATCAAGTGTGCAGTGTGGGCGTACAGCCAAATCCGCCAGGCGATGTTTGGAAGGTTGGTGAGACCAACATGTGAATATGAGCCTTCTCGGTCCTACTAGAACTTTGGTCGGCTAAGCCTTCTTCTGTCTTCCTTCTGGTTGGGTTTGCCAAGGCGGCAAGCAGAGCAAGCGTAAGGGTGCAGATTTATCAGCAGGCGTGGATCAACCGGGCCATTGCGGGTACAGCCTTATAAAACTTAAGTCTTCAGACTGTGACACACTGGGCATCGCGCTTGTTGAGCAAACGTTACGAACCATTTGATTGACTCACACTCTATGGTAAATAGTTGTTCTGTTAATAACCTTGACGGCAAGGTCACACGGTTGACGATGAAGTTGGGTGCTTGCAGACTGTCCTTTCTGGCGTGCCAGTCGAATGTGTCAGCGTGAACGTAAGGAAGATATCCGAGGGTGTGACTGAGCATTTTCGGGTTAGGCCTAAGGATCGCGCCGGGTGAATTTTCCTTGTGACATGTAGTTGTTCCAAATAATGTTAGGTTAGAACGAGTGACAGCTCGAAAACAGTTGATATAGCCTATGATTTGAGACCAACCGATGTATCCGATGGTTAAAGTTACGCAAGGTTGGCGATTGGGTTTCGGCGAAGTACAGCCCCAAATTCAGCCTTCAGGGTAAATATAGGATGCACTGGAGTGTACTCGAGAAAAGAGTATAAAAAGTGAAGCTTTTAAAAACACGACGAATGATTATCCATCCAAAGGTGTGCGACAAAATGGCGTTGAGCCACAGTGAAAAGACAATGAGTGCATGAGTGAGCGATTTGCACGCAAGTTAGCTCAATCTATGATGGTATCAAATGCCAAAAGATAGTTTCTCACGAAGTACCACTGAGTTCAGATATCAGAAAGGGATGGTACCGGGACAATGACAACGGCGTGACCACATAAGTTGTGGGATAAATGACTAGTACCCTCTGGTCAGATGTTCCTACTGAGCAAGCGTCTGATTAGGTTGCAACCTAATTCAGTGACGTGGTAAGCGAACGCCTCGGATACGGGACAACCAACAAAATTCCACTTTTTCTTCTGGATTACTCTGTTATAGCCGATTTTCTGGGTGAATTATACACCAATATTTTTCATTTGGTGAATTCATCAATCAGTGCAAATTTCCTGCATGTACCCTGGCTTAATTCGGAGTTCTTGCTGATTAGCCCAAATATAGACTGTGTCCGCCAGCCTGAATATGTTCCGCGATAAACAGCTAGCATGACCATAACACAGGTAGACAGAAAGCAAACATTCCCTCATAACCAAACATGTGCTAACGTACTTAAAGGAGGAGTGCCGTGCCCGAATTGCTAAAATCAGTATCAAGCGAAATGCGCCAAGATCTCAAGAACCGAAGCAAAAAATATATTCCGCCGGGTCAAATTTGGTTCTCTTCGGACGGTAATTAGGTTCCAGTACAAAAATGCGTACTACCAATAACAAAAACAGACGACAGTTTAGTGAAAAAAATTATCGTCTGAATGCAAACATACTTCACTGAAAGCAAAAATAAAGCCAATTACACATCAACTGAATACCCATATGGATGCCACGAAACCAAAGAAAATGCACACATTTTCACAAGACTGGGCAGTATTATACCATTAGATAGGGAGGTTAACAAATTGTACCAAGCTTTCAGCGCGGCACATTTTCGATAGCGCGTGCAGTGATTTCCAGTTAGCGAGCCTAAGAACGCTGTTTTGGCGTCGTTGACACTCTCATTGATCATGGGACGTTAGCCAATAGAAAACCGGTTGGAAGCCCGAGGCATAAGCGATAGACAGTCCAACGAAAGTAGTCGAGCATCACCTTCTGTTCTATTTTGATGCTTATCTAAAGGGAACCTCGAGGATTGGTCTCCAAACTGAAACGGTCCAATGGGCAAATTATGATGCCTGTGAAAGGACGAGGTGCTAGCTACCACAGGCTCTGAAGATTAGGCTGTAATCAGTGCGGACAGACATAATAACCAACACATGAAGCAGTCTATACTTATTGATTGCTAGCGGCTACCAGGTGGTGGATTATTCAGCGGCCTAACCATGGAAGCGTAGACAGGCAATCTTCTAACTCTTATTCCGCAGTTCCTGAGATTTGAGGGTGTGAGGCAGGCCTACATTTGCGGTTCGTCAGGCATGCGTCGTGGCTTGGACACTGCACGCAGAAATCTGAATCAGCATTCGCTGCTAGGCGCTTAGACAATTTTGTGCCATTGTTATTGCGAAGATCATGGGAGACATTGTTCCCATTGAAGTTGGTAGACTAACCTGAAACTGAACAACGAAAGTTCTATGTTCGCTTACTTCTATCCCAGTTAAATAAATAAATTTGTATATTTGCCGACGGACGGTCCACGGCCCCATAAATGGGAGCGATCATGGTGAGTAAACACAAACTAAGAGGATTCCAAGTGTGGCGTTGACACGACGTTAGTGAGTGTTCGTTTGTCTCCACGCCCATGGGCGACTTTGTTAATCCATTATCGCTTCAGTGTCGCCACGTATGGCGTTATTTAAAGGTCATAGGAATCTAGGTATTCATAGGATAATTAGGCTTTACTTCCCTGTGGTCGCCCATACGTGTTGAGACGCTTTGACAAGTGGCTCTTCGAATGGCACCATTAGAAGCAGAGTCAATGCAGATGGAACCTCCTTATAACCTCCATGGACTGGAATGCTATCCTCATTAAATCGGCATTACTCAACAAAGAAACACCTAAAGGGGCTACAACGACTACCGTACTTATATATGTCACATCGTGTTGCTAGACAAAACGCAAGGCTGATAATTATTGGCGACGCAGGCTTTTTACTCTGGTAATTCGGGTACGTACTTGGAACAGGCAAACACTGTTGTCTCACCCACGGGCGTTCTTACAATATGCTTGCAATCATTTACAAAGGCAAACGCGCCCACTAATCCTGTAATGGACCACTGTTTCAGCTAGTCTTAGAAGCAGTCAGGTGTGCACGCCGTGACACAGGTTGTTCTCGACTTGACAGCTACTCGGAAACATTTTGTCATTGGAATGTAGGTAATCCCGAAGGCCTTGTTGAAGGAGGAAAATTGCTCCAAACTCTATGTTTACTATGCGTATGCAATGCCCGTTGGCAGATCATATCAGGGCCGTAGGGTCACTTGGTATTTCAAGCTTATCAATCACTTGGAATTGAATTGTAAATATCATGTTGAAACGGAGGTTTGTTATGCATCTTACGACCTTAACATAACGGCAGGTCCATGAGTTCTGAAGCGCTAACTGAATACCGAAGTGGCCCACAGGTGTGCAGACGAACGAACACTCACTAATGTCGTGTCACCGCCCCCACTAGGAACCCTCCTGTTTGGAACAATGGCTACAGATCCACTGATGGTCTTACCTACCCAGCGAACTCGGCCTTAGTATACAAGTCGCCGACTACATCAGCAGTACGTATCAACACTATTCACGTGAGTGTTTGGCCAACTGAAACAGCACAGCACAGGAACTTTTGTGGCTTTGAAGGTTTTAAAATTTCTATTTGCGAACAAGTCCTAGATTTACCTCCTTCCTACGAAATACTGTATTGTTTCTGATTACCTCACACGGCATTAACAGTTTCACGCATATATTAAACGAAATCACACACCCATCAATTCTCCAAATTGCTCGCAGTGGCCCGATTACACTATGCATACCGTATCATCTGTTGCCAGATAGGCAAGCGAGCAAGGAAGGCAACCGTGCAATCAATCCGTAAGCCTTCAAAACTTCTCTTCCAACATCCTGCAACGGTTGCAGCCTCAGCATTATCAACCAATCCGCTTCTTATCACTACGCCATTAGATGTCATCTCGCTCGCGTGGTAGGGACAGACATAATTGGCGAAACCAAAACTTCGTGAACTGCGTGGCCCAATTGACGATTGCGCATGTATAGCAGCTGGGTCGGCAAATGATTTGATAGGTCCATGTGCATCGCATGGCTGCTCAGTTGAGTGAAAATTGCACTTCACAGTGGTTACGATTATCACAAACACTGTATCTACCCGCACATGATGTTGTTGGTTGGCGTGTTTAAGAAACCAGATGAGCAGAAGACCGAGAGAATAAATGATGGATCAATGAAATGTTCATTGCGCAACACCATTTTGGTGTCTTTCAGTTCAGAATCATCGACAAGCTAACGTTACAAATTGGCACTGCTTCAGACATCACAATCATTTCATATTCAACTTGGAAAAGCTTTAGCGAACGAGCCTAGTGTCTTACAAAACGTATTACTCGGAACGCCTCTGGCAAGCCAATGGCCTTTTTGGGACAATTAAACTGTGAGTTCACATTCCGAAAGAATACATGCAATGGAACATGTTATATTACAGGAGAAAATGAACTAAAGGTATTAGACATTGCATGGATTGATGCGTTCCAATTATGTTCCAATCAGCTCAATTTGTTAGTCTCAAACGCAGAGCATGCGGAATGTGGCTTCAAGTGATATCGCAACTGTTGATACGGAAGTGAAAAATGAGATTTTGGCAAACTTCAAGGATAAGTATGCTAGTGTTTTCAAACCAGAAGTTGGATTGTGCACCAAAGTTCGGACTACTTTGTACGTCGCACCTGAAGCAAAGGCAGTACTCCGTCCTAAAAGAGCAGTGACCTACTCAACCATCCCATTGGCTGATGCAATCCTGAATGGCTTGGAGTAATTGAGAGTGCTAACCAAGGTTATTTATTCAACCTGAGCTACTCAAATTGTGCTAGTTAAGAAGGTGAGTAGCATAGTACGTATTTGTGAGGATTTTTCTACTGGACTAAACGTTGCACTTCAGACTCACCAATAGCCATTGCCCATTCCTGATGATTTGTTTGCGCAGTTAAATGGTGGCGAAATAATTTCAAAAATCGACCTTGCTGATGCCTATTTACAAGTCGAAGTTGATGAGGAATCAAGACAGCTTCCCACCCTTAATACTCATAAGGGTCTATATCAATACAACAGACTGCCGTTTGGAATTAAGTGTGCTCTTGCAATTTATCAACAAATAATGAACACAATGCTAAAGGGGTTGCCCTTTGCTATGGCTTACATGGATGACATAATAATCGTAAGCGCTTCGGTTGAGCTACATCAGGTCCACCTAAATGAAATGTTTGACAGGATCAGGAGTTTCGGATTTACACTGCAAATCGACAAATGTGCGTTCTTCATGTCTCGAATTTCATATCTTGGTACAATCATTGATGCTAGTGGTCGTCGTCGTGATCCATCAAAAATCATGGCAATACGACAACTACAAGTGTCAAAGGACAGGAAAACACATCAGTCTTTTTTCGGACTAGTTAACTATTGCAATAACTTTGTCCCTATTATGCATTCGTTAAGCATACCACTAAATGATCTCTTGAAAACTAACGCAAAATGGGTCGGCATTTGATGAAAGAAAGCGCATTTTAACTTCTGGTCTTGCATTTACACACGATGATCCCATACTACCTATCATAGTTGCTGCTGACGCTGCGGAGTACGCGATTAGAGCAGCACTCTTGCACCAGTTTTCGGAAGACAGGCAAGAAGCGATTAGTCATGTTTCACTCACGCTAACAATAACTGAACGGAATTACAGTCAAATTGGAAAAGAAGGTTTAGCACTTGTGTTTGCAGTCAAAATGTTTCGTAAGATGTCGCATGGTCGGAAATTCGCGTTATGAACCGTGCACATGCCCCGTTGTCTATACTTGGTATCAAGAAAGGAATTCCTGTTCACACCACAAATCGGATGCAACGTTGGGCAACATTACTTATCGGATACAATTTTTCCAGTAAACTCATCCGTTCAGATCTTACATTTACACACAATGACCCCAAACGACCTATCATAGTTGCTGCTGTCGCTTCAGAGTACGAGATCGGAACAGCACTCTTACACGACCACGAGCAATGGCACTACATCCGGGAGGCTCTTTCTCTGGAAAATGTCGTGGCCACTTGGTTGACAAGGATCACCATATCTCCAAACTATAAAGGATGCGGTCCCAAGCTGTTAAAACTCCTGTGGCAGTCATAACTAACGGCACAAACCCTACTAAAGGACTGGAATATATTCCGTTGCAGATTGCCAACAGAAATTCGTGTGAAAGCAGAGGGAACAACAGCACCTTCTAATGACAACTCAGTAGAGGCACAACTCTTAATAAAAACGCCAACCTCAGGGCTCGACTCGGGGACGGCTTCAACAGTAGCCATACTATCCGGAGGGACACAGCAGAGCATGAGCAAACACCGGGATTCGGGGCATCTGATACTTGCTTATATATCAAATGCTTCTCCAGAGTATGCAACCCATTCAAAAAACGATTAGTCGCCGACCCTTTATTGGTCGGCGTAAACTCATTTGCTTCAACCATCCAAACTAACACACTTTTGGTCTCCGAGAATCTCTCCTGCATGTACACAAATGCCCAGGTTCTACTCACCAAATTAGCTGAATTAAGACTTAGATACGCGTCAGCAGCTTGGGACCTCATCACTGTCAACGAAACGTCGTTGCGCTGTGAGATAACGGATGCTGAGATCGCGCTAACGGCCATGTCAATTGTCTGGAAGGATCGAACCAGCATTGGTGGTGGGGCAACCCCGTATTGTCGTAACAGCATGCTATGCGAACCCATAAACGATTCGGAAACCGACCTACCCGACGCCATTTATGGTTATTTCTTGCTGAGAGGGAACGAACTTGGCCTATTAGTCGTTGTTCACCGCGCACAATCGTCTATTCCAGAAATGGACTGCAGTTCGATGGCTGCGTTGAGGCAAATGATAAACAGGAACTACAGTCACATTTTAGTCACCGGTGACTGCAACTTAAATGCTTTAGAATCCCAGGCCACACCAAGAGGGCAAATCAAAGCAGACTTGCAAGGTCCAGTTTCAGACTTGCCGCTTTACGCCCACGTCACTAAGCTCATCAGATCCAGGGGAAAAAATAGGCCATCGCCATTGGACCGAATATTTACTAATGAAGAACTGATGGTCGAGAGAGTGATAAGCAATATTCCTCTGGGCCGCAGCGATCACCCGACTCTTGTGTTTCATTACATGGGCTTTGCGGATTATCCGATTATGCCGAGGAATATCATGCCGTAACCAACTATGACGACGTGTCCGATCTCACTGATGCAACAAGCTGGTCATTGTAAGCTGAATTAACCCCTGAGGTGGCCTGCGGAGAATTCGTCAACATAGTTAAGAAGGTCGTGACAAGGATATCTGAAACCAAAATCTAACAGCCTAAAAGGATGAAGTATTTCGTAAGGAGCAGGACACATAAATGCATGGCATAAAGGACCTGGCATTACACACATACATAGCCTCCCCGAACAACGATACCTGGGATGTCTACACAATACAAAGAAACCACGTTATCAAACTCATCCGCGAGAATAAACTGAAGAACCAACAAGGTCTAGTGGAAAGGTTTTGCTCCAATCCCAAACAGCTATACAGACACGTAAACAATTTGCGCCGTGTTAAGCGCGGTATTCCTGCTCTGCACACAGCATGTGGGTTAGCACAAACCGCACAAGATGCGGCCAACGTTCTTGGAAAACAATTTGGCCGTACATTACAAAGCGTGCAACCATCATATATCCTGCCTAAGCAGATAATGCCGCTTTCAGGGCTTAATCATATATCGTTTACCTCCGTAGCTGTACTGAAGAGGCTGATGTTTCTGCGCGAGTTCAGCTCACTGGGTGCTGAAGGCATTCGCCCGAAGGCTTTGCAAGTTGCTGCCATGAGTTTGGCGGCGCCGCTAGTTATCGGGTCCTTCCGAACGATGGGCTGTCTGAGATAACCACATTCCTCGCGTGGCGGGGAAGCGAGGTATGCAGTACGCTCCACTTTCACAATAGGGGCCATATTCTGCGAGTGCTGATCCCAGCTGTTTAGCGCCGATAAAAACCAGTCCTCTGTCACTCGTGGATGTCGCCAATGTTATGGATGGTCCATTAGCCGAAGGACACTATTGATTGAGGGGAAACTAGAGGCCATCATACGCAAAATTACTCCGTGTCCCTGGAGTCCCCGGACACACTGGTTCTTCGCCCACATCCACTAGGTGCCTTGTTTCATAACACACGAGTTTGTTGTTTCTGGATCGTGAAGTATAAGGAGGAAGGGGAATTAGCTGGCATTAAGAATATGTCACTTATACTTATAAACCACTCTAAACTCCTAATCCCCCCTCAAACCCAGACCCACCACACCCCCCCACCCTTCCCATACCCCCACCCCCCCACCCACACCCATACCCCCCCCCCCCCCCCCCCCCCCCCCCCCCCCCCCCCCCCCCCCCCCCCCCCCCCCCCCCCCCCCCCCCCCCCCCCCCCCCCCCCCCCCCCCCCCCCCCCCCCCCCCCCCCCCCCCCGGTGAAGACCTACAATAGTCAATTTCACGTGCCGAGAAACGCACAACTTGGAAGAACAATAATCCAAAGAGACGGGAGGAGCGAAGCCTAAC
>CALYDF020007495.1:0-12413 GCA_944474145.2 Dicrocoelium dendriticum | reverse complement strand
TGTGATTTACTCTGGTTGAAATCTTGCGCCGGAATTCAAGCTCAGCGCATGAAACATTTGGTTGTATTTTTTGTTAGTACTTTCCTAGTAAAGTACACCGCCTTAGTATGTCTCTTAACAAACCCGTTTTATTTGTACCTGAATTTCTCCAAATTACTTTGAACCTTT
This sequence comes from Dicrocoelium dendriticum, assembly GCA_944474145.2. Classification (NCBI taxonomy): domain Eukaryota; kingdom Metazoa; phylum Platyhelminthes; class Trematoda; order Plagiorchiida; family Dicrocoeliidae; genus Dicrocoelium; species Dicrocoelium dendriticum. Next base: position 12,245 of record CALYDF020007495.1, on the reverse strand, counting down.
TTGTATTCCTTATAATTCCACAGCTCTTATTTCTTTCCATGTACGCACCAATAATTGTGACGACTGAGCGGGCGAAATAGTCCAAAGAATTTGGTGAAGTTGTGGTGAATTGGTTCCTGTTTCCAAAACGTAACTGCACAACTACGACTGTGCAACTTTCATAAAAAGGAAAAGCAAGGAGCTCAATATCGCCCGAATGAACCAGAAGCATTTCAACATGGGCGCCTAGGACCCAAGCAGCTGTACACCAAGCACTGCCAATGCATTCTAAATCGCCAACAAGGAATATATACTTCAGTTTTCTTACTCCCATGCAAGAGCATAGGATTTGTGTAAACATTGAACTGATCCCTTAAGGACGTAGCCTATACACAGTCTAAAAATGTACCTATTTATTTATAACTGACTGCTGTTGCTATGCCTTGTAATCCAGTTGGACTCAGCTTCACCAAAGCTGCTACTTGTTTCCTGATGGCTTTCACCAAGGATAATTGAGAACTTTGTTCACCATTTCACCATTTTACCCAGGTACCTTTCCAATATCCGTACTTTTCGTTGAGCCTTGTGTTCACGCTTAGCTGTCTTCAGTCCATGTGCTTTACAGAACCTTCTTCATGCGTTGTAGTTGTAGCATGAGCCACCCCGAGAATTGGTGTAAGAAGTCACCTGTAAATCATATATACTGAACTAAATTTCATAGTACCATGTACAGGTGACACTGCAGGCAACCACCCATTTAATAGTGTTTATCGATGCATTCTAGTCTGTGTGGGTCTGCGTTGTGTCCCCTTGTTCGTTGCTTGTGTTGCTGGGCTTTCCACAGATACCCGGGTGGCGCATGACGGTTCATCATCGGATAATGACTGCTCTATGCTCAGCAGCCAACCGATCTAAAACAATTGATGTCTTCACCGAGACCTCAAATGTAAATTACCATTCTTATGATACTAAGTAACTTCCGCATGGATCCTTCGTTTGATAATTTTGAAATATGCCGCAAGCGCAGTGTCTAAACAGATGTGTTTACCATGCCCCACAACCATACTACCACAACTTACTCACTGGAATTGTCTTTACATGGATCGCTTGTTTCCCTATAAAAGCAGAAGCTTCTAAACCAATTACGTTATTTGACATAGACAGCTTTGCTGCCTTTCACCAGTGTTCGAACAAGGGGGTACGGCGCCTCGAGTATCTGCAAGAACACTTCATTACTTCGCTAACCTGGAACTTTTTTGAGGGAATTTCATGGAGCCATTACTGGACATGAAGAAAATTTTTCTCGATAATAACACCTATATAGGAAAGCTGTTCCCCTCTATAGCCAATCTGTTCTGTAACGTAGCCTGTACTCAATGGTATTGTTCTAGTACTCTGATATTCCATCCGTGGTCTGAAAAGCATTATGGCCAAATTCCTGTAGACCCGGCATTTGTATGAAGAATCACATTTTCGCCTGATTGTACGAATTTAGTCAAAAAGATCAACTGCTTTTCCCATCTGACATGTCCTGGGAGGATACCTGGACCCGAAGTCTTAATGCCAGGACCAGTAACACACAAAGGGAAACCCCATGCCAATAATTCGAAATCCTTGCACACCCGCGCAATCCTTCACCCGACTTTCCTGAATGTTTCATCACTCTACCGATTGCAACGATGAATGGCAGACTTAGACTAGGCAATTCGGTTAGCCAGTGCATGGAATGGGAGCTCACTTGAGTGCGTAGTTTCGAGTGTACGTTCGGTCCGCAAGATACGTTGCCAGTTATACATTATCATTCAAACTGATTGACCACAGTGTTCCAGGACGTGGTGGGTTTTCGCCTGGCAAGGGTCCTTCTTATAAAATGCCACAAATGTCCGTTTGTCATACTGCGATGGGGCGGATGTGACTTGCCACTGAACAAAAGCACCGCCGGAAACACACTGGCAAGTTAAGCAGAGCTACCTTTCACATGCTTTCAGTATGTTTTAGATATGTACACTAATAAGACACTTCCCTGTTTCTGCCAGCCTTCTCCACTCTATATATCACGCCATTACCATTCTTGAACCCATGCTTTTGGTAAACCACTAACGATTCCGTTCTGGACCAGTGCATCTACTATTTCCGTAGTTTCAGTAAATTGCGCGAACAGCCTATTTCGTGTAAAGCAACGTGCCTGTGCAGTAACAATCCCTTACAAATGATATATGTGGTGTGCCTCGATGTATTCGAAAAAGTATTTATTTATTTATTTAAATTTATCGAGTCCGCGACGTTATATAAGCATTAAAACCTACACGTCTGGCAGAATTTATCGGGCAGGAACCGGTGTTGTGACCTATTAAAGAGCTTTCTAAGCCAACTACAAGTTAAAATTTTCCTCTCTTACCAGTCTTTCCATACCTCATGAAGCGACGGGTGTCTGGCTACTAAGACGGTAATTGTCCAAGTCGAGATGGGATCCTCGTTCGTGTCATGGTAGGACCACAGTGTGCTTTCACGCAGTTCAGCGGGTATGGGTTGTCCTGGAGCGGGTGAATAGGTTAAGAAGCAGAACTGGAAAATCTGGGCCTTCTAGAATCAGCACGACGGATGGAGCGCTATCCGGACCGCGGCACTGAAACAGTTTGTATGTACGTATAGCTCACATGATTGCGTGTAGGTTAAGTTTGATGCTGTTCAGCTTGCCATCTGTGAGCTGGGGCGTTGTGGGCGATGCTGCCAAATCAGGGACCGAAAAAGAGTCGCAAAAATGCTTGTTGCTATAAGCAGAATTCGGGTGGGGTCAGTAATGTGTTTGCCATCAGGAGTTGATAATGAGACAATTGTTAAAGCTCTGTTGTTTTGTCTGTGTCTTAACGTTGCTCGCAGTGCTGAGCGCAATGAGCTTCGCAGATTTGGCCGACAGCCTTTACGTTTCCTTATGTGGTTAGTATGATTTTATACGTATTATTAGGTTGAATCCTTTGTCTTGTTGTAGCTGGAGCTCAGTTTACTCAGGTTCTTTAGGCCTCTATCTGTATCATCAACACCCTTCGATTTTGTCGGGTTTCTTATGTACTGCTTCGGAGCTACCACCTTTAAGCAGAACCTAATGTGCTTATACCTATCCTGGGTGGCGATAACTGTATATGCTGCCAGAAGGCAGCCCCGTTAAGAGATAGTGGAAGCGTGGAGAAGCTTCCCAAATCGATACGTTGAATAGGATGGAACAGCGCACCAGCTGAGAGATTGCAATGCTCAGTAGTGAGTAGGCTGTATTTCAGCTTCATTGCTTTATGATCACTACCAATGTGGTTGTTTAGCACACAAACTTTTGCTTGGTTGATGCTGTTCGTGAATAATAAGTCTAGGACGGTAGATTTCCTGGTGTATGGGTGATCATGTTGAGTCCATCGTACGCAAAGACAGGGTCGACAAACGCTGTATATTTGGGGGCGAAGACTGGGTAGACCACGCAATGGATGGCATAGTAAAGTAACCGCCGATTATCTTATGGCGCGCTGGTAAAAGTAGAATTTCGGTGTAGAGCTCGACTGGTTGGTTACTTTCAGCTGTTGAGGTATGTGGTCGAATGTAGACGCAGCAAATGAGATGGGCAATGTGTTCACCATCAGTTTGAAACCATCTAGAGTCTGCCAAATTACCCGAAGTTAAGACTTGGAAGAAGGATATTTGAAGGACTTCGCTGACTTAGATGTGGTATCCTCCGCTCCGGCGCTTATCGCGTCCACTGTAAAAGGAAGATTAGTCACCGGTTTGGATGGGTGAGTCAGATGAACTGGCAGTGTGCTAAGCCTCTGCCGTTAGGAACAGTTGTGTTTTGAACATAGTAACATGCTGGGTTAAGAGCTGAAAATTTTAGTTGCCTGACTAGCTTTGCTAAGGATCCTATTATGGATCCCTGGCTTACTAGGATCGTCGAGGATGGATGCAGTAGGGAGCGTTAGATTGCCCCTTGGCGGCTAGTTATCGGTTGGATTAGTGAAAGTTTGTGGGCCGTCCGGCAGAAGCATAAGTGATCCAGAATGTGTTGAGGGCTATTTTACATACATGCGTTGAAATATATGCCGTGTGGGTCAGTGGAAGGTAGTTGGAGAGTTTGAGGTTAGTATGGGACAATGTGTCCGAGGGGAGGAATGTTGAGCAAACTGGATGTACATGAGCTGAGAGGTCTGGCCCGAAGTCGGACGTGAAGTTGGCCGTTACAGGAGTCGTCCAAATGCCTGAGACTGGCTGGTCGGCATCCGTTGCAATATGTTTAAGAAACGAGTTCGGGATATCGAGCCGCTACTTAACCCTACTGAGCTTGAACAGGGGGCCCGCAGCTTGCGGCTTTTCCTAAAATATGGACCGCGGCAGGTGTCGGCATGGTTCGCTGAACGATGGTGTGTTGCTGACGGGTTGCACGCTGGCGTGATAGGATAAGTGGATGTGGCTCGCGGCATGTGCAGAATTCATCCGTTTGTTATCTCCATGTGAGCTTTGCCTTGGTGATTTTGCTGTTCTGTCGGGAGCGTATAGCATTTTGCGTAAAGACTACAAACGCTTGATAGCGCTTGGGGTTCTAAGTAGATAGTTCTTACGTTTCGGATGCACAACCCTGGCTGTTCCCGTAAGAGACCTTGCTTCCTATCAAGGGGGTTAAGGCCTTATTGTGCCCAGATTAATAGCCTTGGCTGGACTTGTAACTTGGTCTGGACGGCATATCAAATTGGGCGTTGCCCGCGCAGCTTCGCAGTTCGGCCGCCAGTGCTGCGAAGCCTATGCTGGTCTGATCACACATTGCTGGGTTTGGGGTTACGAGTAATTAATTCATGCTTTGCGGCCGCTCCTATTTGGCTGTTACAGTAGTAGACCGCTTCTTAACTAGGGGTTGAAGGTCAATTTGGGTTCAGACGAATTGTCTTGTCTTTATTTGCATGCATAATTTGGTCGACGTATGTATTGAGATTTTGTCAGTGTGGCGTTGCAGACCGGCTGGGCGTGTAGGGGGTTTGGGCGTAGTCTGTTTAACCGTTGTGGATCTAGGGGTCATGAGAGGGTGATTTTTATGAGGTACCTCCTCAAACTTCGCCGTTGATGCATTTACCTTCCGCTCAAAACGAGTAGTCCGGGGCGGAGTTTGTCTGGTAAGCTCAGGGTGGTACTTTGGCCGTTTTGATGTTATTGCGCGTTGCTTCGTAGCTATTAGCATGTGTTTTTGCAGGGAGTCGATTAGACACAGTTAGCAGACACTGTGGGTTTGTACATCTGGGCTTTGGCACGTGTTAGTGGCAGGTTGCGCGAGATTTTTACGCTAATGAAAAACGGTGCGTATGATGCTAAGAAGCCCCGGGTGTCGTGTTTGGACCACATGTCATGTATGTCAGACGCGCTGCTGGGCTTTTCGTTGCAGTCAGTCCCGTCCATGGTTGGGTTCAAAGTAGCCGTAACTTTGCCTGCTGCCATATACACCACGCTAGCCTCATATAAGGAGCAGAATAGGAAAAGCAGCCTGATATTGTCCTGTAAAATTCACACCTAAGGGTTAGGCGTGTGCACGGCTTCTATCTAGTTTCACCTGCATACCAGGAGTGGCAGCATCAGTCTACTCTCAGGTTAGCAGCATTAATTGAGATGTGGTGGGTAGACGGTAGTAAAGTAGTCTCATCCGGTGAATAAAGCCTAACAAACCATAAATCACCAAGCTTGAGGTTGCGCCAAGCATACTGCATCCAAGTAGCCCAATCTACCGACCAGCATAGAAGCAACAAGTGTTGACTACCGTCCTTTGAAGCGCCGTCACTAAGGTTGTATCAGGCCTACTGTATCCAAGTGGTTTCAACTAGTGGTCAGGCAGGAAAAGCCAAGTGCTAGTAATGGTTGTTGCTGAGACTGCGGCAGGTTTACTACATTGGAGTAGGCTATCCATTAACTATGGACAGCGTTGCGTCCCACAGGCTGGTGCTTCTGGCCACTTGGAATTGGCTTGAAAGGTGATTCCATCAAAATAACGCCCCTCAAGTGAAGCTCAAGGTCTAAACACAGCACTGGAAATGAATATTTCGAAGGATAGTTGCTGATTATCGGGTTCTGTAACTGATCGCGAAAGCCATTAGCCCAATGACCGTGACGGCATCCACCACCTGTTAAGTACAGTGTACTGCTCCTTGCTTAAGCTTTATCAACCTGATGAGTAAGAACAAGGATAAAATGCACGTAGGGTGGCCAAATGGGGGACAGTAACTACGAAACGCTGCACTTCACAGAACAGGGTAAAGAGAATCGTCAATGCAAAAGCGATGTGCTGTATGAGTCGAAAATTCTTCTCTGTATCCTGTTCACCCGTTACGTAGGGAGTGGTTTGCCATGGACCTACCTAAGTGTTAACTTCAATATGCCGTAATCGGAAAGGTCAAGATGGCTGAAACTCAAACGTGTCTAGGGTCAGTGATCCCCTTACTTACTCCGGCCGCAGCAAATGAATATATTCTCCATGGAATAACCGCTGTCGTCGGGACCTTACATAAAGCGGGTGCGTTCTAAGAGGCCATTACTACCGGAAATACAGCAGGTTTACTGACTTGACTTAGGTGGCTGGACAAGCAACCACAACTGCTAGTTGTTCCAACCTAAAAGACACAACTACCACTCAGCTTACGTTCTATTTTCTCGGAAAGTGAATGACAGGAACCACCAACTGGAGACTGTTGACGAGGTGTCGGCCGATGAAACTTGCCAGCGGCTGTTGAACTCCGACATAGGTAAGCCCCTTGTAACGTGATGCATTACCACGACTGCTCCGGTTTTCTGAGGACTACGTGGAAGCGAAGACATATGTGTTCATAGTACTACGCTGGAGATAACGCGACTAACGTATGGAAGAACTGCTGCCATCTCCATGTCCACAGGCTCGCTCAAAAGCATCTACCTACTAGGGTAGCGTAACCAAAGAATGGCGGCTCTCCACCAGCAGAAGGGTAGTTAAAACAACAATATTATGCCAACTCCAAGGTTGTGGTCTCCACGCAGCCAAATCTATAGACCGAACCAAACGTGAAAATGTTGACACTCTCTACAGCTAGCTGTGTGCAAGCACGGCTAAATTGCTCGCTTACTAATTTTTATACATACGCTTCCTTCTACGGTGATAAGCCGTCCAGGTTACCCTCTTTTTAAGAGTTGGACGATGGATCGACTAAAGTTTATGTTTAATAGACGACCAGGTTTCTATCACTGGCAACCTTACTTAATATCGAGTTAAGCAGCTGCGCACAAGCTTCCAATATTACACCGTAGAGGTCAAAAACTTTGGCAACTTGCAATGTGAACGTATGTTTGTTAAAACTTGCTTCGGCATAAGGCTGCTACTTATTCTTTTATTTGCAAGCTCATTATCATCTAGGGCATATACTTGCAAAAGTATTACACCGTCCAGCAAAAAGCTTCTATGTACCAGTCTGATTAGGTTGGCAGTTCATAGTCTTTTAACCCCTCCGCAACGAGCGGCTTCTGCTACGTAGTTAATCCGGCTCGAACTCACTATTTCCTGCGTTCATTTGGCTTGCTTTCGGCACTGTAGAATTTCACTTTCGAACGGATCACCTAAGTTATCGACTGGCCATTTTATTCCACAATCGTTGGTTCATGGTATTACTTGCTCAGCTACTGCCTGCCGTCCTATACTTTAATCCCCCACGTAACTGTTGGTGTGGCGGTTCATATCCCAATAATCCCTCAACAACGATCGGCTTCCGCTAGGTTATTTATCCTGCTCTTACTCTTATTCTTCTTTGCGTCCATTTGGCCCCATTTTGACACCATAGAATTCCAACTTCTAGTGATTCACCTAATTCATTGACGCGCCATTCTATTCCAAAATCGTTAGTTCCAAGTATTGCTTGTTCCACGAAAATATCCTCGCCTGTCTTCCATCAAATGACTAAATAAATAACTATTTTTATTCTTGGCTGCGCGAGGCAAGCTATTAAAACTTAAACATAGTAATAGCACGGCAATAGATCACGAAATATGCAAAAGTATACTAGGGTTTTCTTATAGGTGGATCCAATAATTTAGGTAGGTAGGGGTTCTGCTTGTGTTTGAAAATGCGTTGCTTGTCATTTAAACAATTTTAATTGCGTCGCCGGTGCCCGAGGCAACGTTCGACGTCTGTGCATTTGGAAAGCTGGTCTTCGTATGTTTGGGCAATGACCTTATTTATTGGCGGGGCACATACAACACTACACAGATTTGTAAAGCCCACATTTGTGACATTATATAGGGAGAACGCTTGCTAGGCAAAAACTCACAAGGTCCAGGGACACTGCCACCGAAAATTGGTTGAAACGGGTTAACCCCAAACCCCCTAGCTGGCACCACGTGGAGGTCTTTCGGATAGTCAGCCGGTTCCGCTTGCCAGCCACCTTAACTTATTCCGCTTAACTGACCGCTCGGCAGTCCATATTTGCATAACCTCTCAGCAGCCAGTGACTTCGGCTACGTAGCTAATCCGGCTCTTACTCCCACGGTTTTCCGCATCTATTTAGCTTACTGGTGACCCCGTAGAATCCCATCTTCAAGTGATTCACCTAATATATTGTACCGCTGCTGCTCCATACCTTTCTGTAATTGTTGGTTCATAGGCCAACGCCCTGCACTTCTTTCATCATCCGATCGCTCCATCCCTTGAACTGTCTGCTCGCTTCACACACATTAGTCCTAACACCGTAAAATAATACCTCGTTACTTGCTTACAGGGCCAATGCTCATATTCCTTGTGTACATGACAGTACTTTACCTTGGGGTCATGCAGTTTCGTTTCAGGATCAAAAAGTAATTTCAGCGTAATATCCGGCGCACACCGTACGTCAGATTGTCTCAAGTCTAAATATAGTTAGAAGGTTCACACCGCTTTGTTCCATAACTAGCCTTTTCGGTCTTTTCTTGGCCTGTTCCTCACTTGCTCTTCTCCCTAGGTCATGAACATTATGGATCTCTGGGACTGGACTTAGGTACCGCCTCCGTCTGCGTTGGGACGAAATAACAAACGCGGACTTACCTGGACCATAGCTGGAAGTCAAAAGCAACCAAGTGCACCCAACGTCTAAACGACTGATGTCAGTGAGGATAGCTGGACACGAATTCTTCACACTCCATCAAGTATACAAAATCAGAGAAAGTGAGACACCGGCAACTCCGGAAATTGTACACTCTAGAATATGGACTAGAGACAAATTTCAATATGTTATCGGCAAGTAGAACTTCATACTCCCAGTCTTGATAGCTGTCACCAATTCACCTACGGTGCATTTTCTGTTCACTCTACGCACACGAGAATACAGTTTATCCGCACCCCACGACACCGTTCCGCCCCATGAGTACTTTTGCCGTTTCTGCACCTTGTACAATTTTGGCCACAGCCAAGTACGTGCATTATAACATTGCAGTTGCGCAGCATATTCGCAAGTAAACCTGATCATGCCTGCTTTGGTTTGTTTTGATGAATTCGAGAACGAAATATTGGTTGAGTTATTTATTTAAATGATCGCCGCGTTTAGTCCATCGTGCGCATTCAATGGTTCTTGGGACAGGAAAATTTGTAAGAATGCTGTGATCTAACTTGCCCTGCTCGTGCACAGAGCGTACTAGACCTCCGGGATGAGGTGCAAATGAATACCTCTTTTGATGTCAACACGAAATTTGGTATGGCTGCCTAGCCGAACAAGCTTCCGTTAATGCCAGCTGGGTGGTTCGGGTTTAACCCGTTCCAGCAAACAGTACTGCTGTGTTGCTCCAGGATGTGATGAGTCTTCGCCTAGCAAGCTTTCATCATATAAAACGCAACATATGTTTATTTAACAACACTGCGACGTGGAGAAAGTGTCTTGCCACTAAATAAAGTCACTGCCCTTGCTTACCCAGACAACCTTGGCAAACTCACAGACGTCAAACTTTCCTATAGACACTGGCGACGCAAAAATACGCAGGCAAAGACACAACAACATATTTACAAACACAAGCATGGTTAGTGGTAACGGCTTCCGGATTTGCTTGCCTCTGCGCCCTGAATGGGGACAGTCAAAGGATACGTGCGCCTACGGAGGCAACATGGGTGGTTTGCGATGAACCATACTCAGTTTTACCTGCTCCCTCCATATACAGTTTTCACATAAAGTAATAAGCCAAGGAAACAATTAGATGTGACCACGTTTCATCAACGGAGCTGGCCCTCACTCTTTCATAGGCACTCGCAAGCACGCGGTATTTGGGAAACTAAGCGCCACGATGTGGTAGCCAAACTGTAGTGCGCTCCAAACTGCGTGCATGGAAACACTCTTCGAGTCCAGTACGGCCAAAATGATGGTGAACGCTGTCCCTGCCCGCAACAACCGACTGTTTCCTAGAGCCAGTGTAGTCGAGTTAAGGGTACTAAACCAATTGGCACTTTGTCAACTTGCACACCAAGCGCAGCTACCCCAGGGATAACAAAATCATCTAAACACTTTACACGACATCAGCAAATAACATACATTGGATGATGCTTAAAGATACGTTGACAGCTTATCGCTTCATGTGCAGACGAAATAAATTTGTTAGCAACAACCGCGATAATTTCAAGATGTCAGAACAAGTATTTTAAGCAAATGACACAAACGCAGAAAGTTTATCGTTTATTACAGTCAGCTTGAGCAAGGTTTGTAGGATAACAGAAGCTTATTAATGTAGGCATTAAAATGAGGTAAAAATAGCAAGCGCACTAAATGAAAAAAGCGATTTGTCACACAAGCATGCGGTTAGTAAACTGAATGCAGCATACCTACCAACTCTGCGCTGGTGCTGCACACGTACTCGACAGAACCCGTCGTCCTTTCCATGCTGGTTCCAAATGGCCTTGTTCGTAGCTAAATACGCCTGTCCGACTCACGCACTCGCGACCGCGTATGCTACAGCACCATGCACGCAACGTCGATGGAGTACAGTCCATCGGCGCCTGTTGCTTCTGCACCTAGCGTTTTTTTCCGCATGCAAGAGGGTTCTCTCTTTCAATTCGGCAACTGCCTCCGTTACTAGACCGCTCCCTACACGCCGATCAAGCGCCTTCGCCTCCCGGCACGTGTAATCAAACTTCTACCGTGATTCGCTCGCTTTGATCATGTCCTGGTAAGGAAGCATGGGTTTCCCCGCAAGCCGATCACCTGTACTCAGCTGGCCATATAACAACAACTTCGGTATCCTTTTTGAATCCATACTTCACACAGACCAATCCACCTCAATTCTCTCAGCAAATGTATGCAGTCCACTTCATACATTCCACTTCAGCACAACGCCCGAGAACCTGCTACTCCGTCGCACCTACTGATGCGCAAAATCCATTGCGAACCCAGTTGATGAAAATACGCGAGATATCACACACCTCTTCCTACGTCGCCTAGGTCGCTCTGCCGTATAGAAAAACCGACTACGCCATAGATTTGTAGAGACATAACTTCGTGCGGAAGGCAAGCTGGTGGTTGTTCCGCCCTTGGTACGCGAACTGCATGAATGTCGCCCTTGTTTCGATACTCGGCCACAAAGCTAGTTGTGTATCTGCTGGGCAGGAGAAACAGAACTCCTTGCAAAAGAAGCGCGAGGTGGTTTCCAACACGTCAGCGCCAATGCTAGTTTGCGTAATATTGCAACTTGCACCGGTAAAAGCTAAAAGCAATAGGCAGTTTTGCTTGCGTTTACAGTGAGCACGACTTTGGCCGCTGTTGGGGCCAGGGCACTAGTTATGTGCTGCAGAGCATCCGCGCTGTGCGCAAGCTACGTGCAGTCGTCAACGAAAAGCAGCGTACGGATATTCGTCTCACAGACTAGGGTTCTCACATATAATTTACAATTGTTTAACTAACCACCATTAATTTGGTGCTCCACACGAACGCCGTAAGCACAGGCAGCATCAAAAGTACAACGCATCATGGCATGGAGAAAATATTAAACAGGCCAGCGGCACTTAAACAGTCTCTATTCACACCAGACACAACTAAAAATTCATCCGGGGTCTATCCAATCAGCCGCACCTTCATCTACATACCACTGTGCGAACATTCAAAATCGCGGTAAATTGGAATAAGTCGAAAATTTTTGGTTGGCAACTCAGTGTTGCTAAATCGCTTCCATTAACCCTATCATACCGTTTGTGATATTTAAATATATCACTTGTCATCTTATAACCGTACATCGGGTTTTCCTTGGGCTTTTCGTCAAAGTCGTCTTTTGTAGCGTTGTGGTAT
>CALYDF020007494.1:0-12460 GCA_944474145.2 Dicrocoelium dendriticum | reverse complement strand
TTCTAAACAGCAGGCTAACGGAGCTTACAAACTAAAGCGTCAAACATTTTAGTCTTCTTGCCTGCATATTGGCGCGCTAAATAGGCATCCTATAAGCAGCAGCTGCTGCACACCAGTATCCTAATACATTGTGATTCCTGGACCTTGTTCAGCAATGGGTTTTAAATAACTAGATAAACATTTATTCTCGGCCACGCGACGCATGCCCTCGAGGGCATGCTCAATTAAGTGCAATTGTACAGACGTGTCATGGTAGTTTAACAGGGACAATCGGAGAGTGTTTAGACGTTCACATTTGAAACAGTACCAATCGGACAGAAGTAAAAATGGAGAAAGTCCATTGTCGGGAGTTCAAGCACGTGCGTATGGACACAGTCGGTCTGCCCTGAAGTGCAGTAACGATTCAGGCAGGAAAGGCTCAAGAAGAAGAACGGATCAAGTAGCAAAGAGCTGGTGAAGAACATGATCAATCGTGGTCACACAATACACTTGGTTCATGTGAGTATAGCGTAAAGAACAAAGGTGAATGCGCAGATAAAGAGGTGGTGACGAAGTTTGCAGATAATAAAGGGTCGGGGCTTTTCAAGTATGGTAGTACGTAGTGCTGGTCAGCTTGTCAGTGTGAACTTATTGGCGTTGACTTTATTCATTGACGAGTTACCTCTGCCAAGTCGCAGTGTTGGCAAACGGAGTTCGTGGCCTTTTAAATGGGAGATCGCATGCCAAGCAACAACCCACCACGTCCTGGAACACCGCCGTGGATGCATTCGAACGACATGCGGCAACTGGCAATGCTTCTTATTGCCCGATTATTGGTTCTGTTGGTCACCGTCAGGGTACGTCCATACTTTTCGCTGGCCGATGTATGAGGGGCGCGGGACTGTATCATCCATAGGTCCTGTAACTTCCTGACGGAATAGCACGACCCGTACGGTAGATAACCTATAAATTGTACGTTTTTAATTGGTTGCTCTTTGCCTTCTGTAGAACCACGCAATGTCTCCGAGAGGTATCCAGTAATATGATGCTGAATCCATTAATAGAGAAAAAGGAGAATGGCGAAACGCAATCCTTCAGTCCCGAAAAAGCTACAGGTTGTCTGGAATGACGAAGCGTAAATCATTCCAGGGTAAGTGTTGTTGATTGGGGACGCTGGCATCCACAGCCAAGTGGACGGTAAAAGTAGTCAGGGCTGCTCCAGATGTGGTAACTGAAAGGAATTTCAGTAATGTAAATGGCCGAACCTATTTGTACTTGCCATACTGAAAGATAGTATTGTGTTGGGAGATTTCAAGCTTAGGTGCACAGCAGAAACAAGAAAACCTGCCCTTCGGTCAGCAGAAATGTCCGCCTTGACATTAAATGTCAGCGAGTGAACTCCGAGCAAGAATTAGGTGAAGAAGAGGCGAGCTGAACCCAGTTGTCCAGGCCGCAATCTAGTGGTATCCATCCAAGATAACAAGTGCTTTGTCCATCCGGTAAGCAATTAAACAGCGTAATAAGTATCCATCCACTTCCCGATAAGGGAATTTTGTGCTTCGTTGACGTGTTAAGTTCAAAGCAGTGGACGTATCCTCGGTTACTGGCCACCGGTTCTGCGGAAATATCGGAGAAGCGGACAACGAACCAAGGCAGTCAAACAAACTTTGCTGTCGCAAACGATATTTTCAGCTAAGTTACATAGCCAGTACCTTAACGAGTGAGCCGGTTGCTCATAAACTTGTCGTATCAGATAATACTTAAATAATTATCAGACGTATCATCATGGTACCAAGCTTCAGTTATAAATATGATAACACCATTCAGCAAAACAAATGAGCGTACTGTGTGGCTCTTGGCATAAAGGGAAGGAAGGGTTAACAAAAATACTGAGGTAGTTGCGAGATACGAGGAAGAAGGTTTACGCTGTTTTATAAACATTGGGTTTCAAGCCGTGTGCCTGGACCCAGGCTAGAAATCGTTGAAGCAGAGTCTGTATTTCTAACGATGGAAAATGATTTAGAAGTGGGCACAGCGGAGTGGGTGGCGATTGAGAATGTCCCCCTAAAACATAGTTCGATGAAAAGAGCCCAAGATTGTTGTAATAGTTTGGGGGAGCTATGGAGTTAAGTTGCGTCATCTGCTTCGCGTCGCTGATAGGCTCTTAAGTTAGTAAAGCATTTAGCGGAGTCAATGGGCAGTCGTCATTTCTATCTATTAGGAAAATCCGCCTAACTGCGTTCCATATACAAGGCTTTATCGTACGCGGCGTGGGCACTCTAGTGTTATTCCGTACACCACCCTCAGCGTAAAATACATACTTCGATTTTCATTTCTCTATTAGCCTTCATGCAATAGAATTATCCCATTATTTCAAGTGAACAATATAATCTGGTACATTCGATTTTCCCTTCATATCCTGTGGCGGATGTGCCTCGGCACCCAGATAAAGACACTGCCTACCGCTTCAGGCTGGCAACAACTTTAACACCAAAAGTTCCCGACCAGAACGACATAAGCACCTATGAACCATTTTTGAGCCGCTTATTTTGCGGACAGCACAATCAAACGGCCGTGTTCCGGGACGCGGTGCGTATTCGCCTGACAAGCGTGGTCCCTATAAAAGGCCACAAATGTCTGTTTAACAACAGTGTGGAGTTGCGATCGTGATTCGCCACAAAACAGAGTCACTGCCCCGTGGATGTCCAGATAATCCCTTCCAACCCACGGATACCAGTCTTTCTCCCGCACAATGCTGACGACATCAAACGTGCAAGAATGGAGCAGCGCGATTGCAAGCACAAACTAAACAGATACATACACATACAAAAGTACCTACTTACTTACCCCCTAGGCAAACATACACTGTCATTGCAAACATATAGGACATTTGCACACGCTAGATCACGTATTGCTATGTCAAAAAGATCATGCTTGTAAAGGGGTGCCTCGACTTGTCGAGAATAAAAGCTTTATTTATTTATTTATTTATATCCTAACCGTGTTCCTGTAGCTTGGTCTCTGCTAGCACAGATATTCGCTTTGCAAAGAAATCGACGCTCGACATACAATAGGATGGTTGACAGCGGCGTAGAAAATGGGTTGCAAAGGCTGGGTGGACGCATATCTAGCGTGATGCGGTTGATGTAGACAAGTAGCGTGTGCCCTCCGTCGAGGTCACCTCCGATAACCATCCAATGAAACGCGGACAACTATCTACGGTCAGCCAATGGCACCAGCCCCTCTACACTGTACCCTTGGAACCCAAGCGCCCGCTTGTTACACGCATGCCCAGAAACCTACCTTCCTCACAAGCTACGTAACGAGGCTAAATCCACTTAGCACCCTTGTGCTCCACTGGCGGCCTGCTAATATTTCAAGCATTTGAAGGTAGTCTCCTGCAGTGGATTACCACCCAATGGTGTAGATAAGCACTATTTACGTAAGGTGTATGGCAGTAAATAGTGTACAATAAGAGGGCGAAACCACTCCACATCCGGAATGTTTATTTTCACTATTTCCGTTGCCTGAGCAGCATGTAATACAATTAACGTAAAACGGAAACCGTACATCTTCACGGTTGCGCTTGCATGACTCCTTTTTCAACCTGCGGTGGCCATTTCGCTTGTTGGGTAGCAATCCATGATGCCGTGGGCCATTTCTCCGTGCGTTACACCGGACGGTGAGGATATCTGCCAAAGGGATGCTACGTACCTGTGGTACTTGAAAAGGTTCCCGGACCATGAAGAAGAGTGTGACCGGATGCCCAACGCAAAGGCACTTTCCGCGTCGCAGAATTTTATGTTCTACACGGCGCTGCGAGGGAATACACCTTGCAGCATATACCGCGCTGCTTCTGGCGAGTTGCTGCAATGAACGTTATCAACATAGTCCTCCTGCATGAGATGATAGAAAGAGAAAGGTAAACATACAAATTGTTGCTGAATATGGTTGTTCATCAACCTGAGCGCAGTATGTAGCATTTATGAAACAGAAATGTGCCCCACAAATGATAGGGGAATGGTTATCCATAATACACGGTTAATTGGTTTGAGATTCCGATAGTTGCATTTGTATATCTAAGCAGCTTTTGCAAAACGTACCTATGTATGTAGAAATAGTGCAACAGCACCTACCGTTAGCTTTCAAGCTGTTAAGATTAATGGAAGAAGACGCGTGGCCTGCATATGCTACAAAAAGCTGATATCGCGATATATGGGACGGAAAATCAAGAACCGGTCATCTGATGACAGCTTACTACAAAAGCGGCCACTTATACAGCCAAAGAATCAACTGAGACCAAAGTAACACCAACGTAAAGACGTGGCAACACATAGAGTACATCACCCAAGGACCCCAAATTCCGTTCGATGTAGGCGCGAGGCTTCAACCTAATATCGGTCATAAATGTAAATAAAGCGCAAGGTTGCGCACTTGCAATCATTCCTTTCTAAAAACTTATTTGCATTGTTATCTAAATAATACTTATTTAGATACAACTTACGGCGTCCAATCGTTAGGCAGGTCCGATAAAAGACCCATTTGCCATACACCATGGCTGGCTACGATTACTCCACGGTAAGCAACACGTACGCGTGGCACTGTGCTAACAGGAGTCAACCAAGTGATCGCGACCGTACTGGCGTCTCATTTCATCGATGTTAACTATTTATATTATAGGTAAAAATCAGTCACTATAATACCATTCAATTTCCCCTGCTTCTCTACCGTATGTGCTTATTTACTTATTTAGTTACTTCATGTGACCGCCACAGCAGGGATTGCTAGGGTCGGAAATTTGGGCACTAATTGTTTGGCTATGGTGCGAAGCGGGTGTTCTGTTTTAGCTAAATCAATACTTCTGAGCACTTTAAAATTTCTTAGCTCAACAATCTACTCAAGAAGGATCATGCATTGGATACTCCTATCGTTCCAGTCCCACCTGAACATGAACTTCGACTTGATCCACCTACAGTTTTCCGTTGTCTTTAAACTACTTTCTTGACCATCAGTATCATCATAGCCCTACACTCATTGTTTTGCTGCATTTCTCATTTTGCTTTCTGATGCCAGTATTTCTTTTTACTTCCAGTAGCCGAACATGGAGTATCTGCTGGTGCAGGATATGTGGGCCGTAGTTGGTTGGTCAAAGTGAGAAGCCGTATTTTCATTCCTTGTGCACTGAGTTCATTGAGTTGTAGAGAGCAGGAGGAAAATCTCGTGTCAGCCCCATTGAATCCGTATCATATTGGGTTTGATGCGTGTAGTCACATTACAACGTTCCTCGAGGGTTCGTCGCAATTGCAGTGACAGTCGCAAGATTCCAGCATTCTCAGCAAATGTGTCTATCAGCCGCTTGAAACTTTCCTCGGATGTAGGGTCTGCAATTGCTTCCGGTAGGCTGTTTCAGTCGTTCACCACTCTAGTGGATAGGGTAACGTCCATGCGAATTCTGCATCTTCTTTGCTTAAACCGTTCAAATGTGTGACCGCGTGTGGAACAGTCAGTGTAGGGCCGGAAGAATTTTTGTTATTCTCTTCCAAGTTCCCTTCGGAGGATGCGCCTAGAGTAGGTAAGGTCACCCCGGCGCCGGCGGAGCTCGAGGGAGAACAGATTTATCCGCTGGAGTCGAATGGGTTACGAGAGATCACGAAGCCCCAGAACTGCTTTCGATGCGAGAATATGAAGCTTTTCCAGAAGAGCGCATTCAAACTTTGAAAGCGGATAGTTAGCTAGTGGGCCGTATCGCAAGACTGGACGGAAGTACGAAGTGAACAAAGGTCGAAAAGTCTCAGGAGTCAATCGAGCGCATGATCTTCTAAAGACACCCACCAGTCTTCTTCCAGCCGCCACCTTCTTCAAGGTGTCTTGCGTCGTCCTAAGATCAGAAATCACGATAACACCGAGATCTTTCTCGTGGGTGGTATTCCTGAGGAGAAACTCAACTATGTGTTATGCACCCTACTGTTCAGTGCTACCCATTGGGAGAACAGCGCATTTATCTCGGTTTAGTGGCAGTTCGCACGATGGACCATTCGTGCAACCAGTCTAGAGCCCCATGTAATCTGTTCTCATCCTCAATCCTGTATAGTGTTGACCATAGGTTGAGACCATTGGCGTAGGTTAAGCAGTCACTTTAAAGTGCAGTCGGCAATTCGGTAATGTACAGCTTGAAGAGCTCTGGTCCAAGCACTGATCCTTGGGGAATACCACTAGTCATAGGCAATGGAGCAGAGTGGGTTTGGTTCACTTGTACGCGCATTACCTTACCTCTTATGAACTCGGCAATCCGGGAGATAAGACTGCCTATAATGCAAATTCACTGGAGTTATGTAGCAGTCGTACGTGTGGAACTTTATCAAAGGCTTTGCTAAAGTCAACGCATATTACGTTAACCTGTTTTCGGACATCTATGGCTTTTGCCCATGTTTCTTGGGCAATGAGTTAGTTAGTGATGTATGAACGTGCTTTCCGGAGGCCATGTTGAGCAAGTGAGATGAGGTTTAGATTCACACAGTGTAGCTGGAGGACGCACTTGACTATTCGTTCCATGGTTTTGCATACGACTGACGTCAGATATATTGGCCGGTAGGTGGCTGCATCTTGTTGGTTTCCCCCTTGTATTTGAGCAGGACGGTACCTGCGTTCCAGCCAGTTGGTAGGCAGCCGACTTTGAGGGATTTCGGAAACATTTGGCAGAGAGGGGCGGCGTCGTACTCAGCTATCGTTTTAAGGAAGCTGGGGTGCAATTCGTCCGGACCTGGGGAAGAATTCTGGTCCAGTTCGAGCAGTAGCTTAGTGACTACTTCGGGGTTAATTTCAACTCGGTCCATAGAGGAGTAGTGCGCAGGCAAACAGTTGTTAAGCAGTGGTGACTCCACTGAGTAGGCCGAAGAATGTTGCGCAGCCAATAGGTTTGCTGTTACAGCATCGCCGTAGAGAACGGCTAACCGAAAATCTCCCCGCGGTGCCAGCTGGGGGTTCGGGTAAATCCCGTTCCAGCAAGTGGTTCGGCGCAGTGTTCCAGGATGTGGTGTGATTTCGCCTGGCAAGCGTTCTCCCTATAAAGAACCACAGATATCCGGTTAACAACACTGTGAAGTGGCGGATGTGACTCGCCACAAATAAAGTCACTGTCTCTTCCTTTTTCCGGAGAATCAGTCACACATCACGGATGTCATCCGATTAGAAGCATTCCATTAATTTCCCCCTTGATGGCGAACCCAACGGACGAAAAAATCAGAGTCACATTTACCTACTCACACAACATGGCTACTTTCAAATACGGATATAAACATACTTTACATGTCAACAGACACATACATTCCTATGCTATTTGTCAAACTATACTGTTGTGCAATTGCTGATCATTCATGTCTGTAATACCATAATCACGCCCTTGATGGTGTGCCTCGCAATGACGAGGATAAACTATTTATTTATTTATTCCTTAGAAGAGGATAGAGCTGGGCTTCAACTACCAGTTTTGGTATTTCGCTTCACGCAGGCAAAAGGTTTCTTGGGACAGTTTCAGGACTCCATGGCCAGTCCATGTTTATATTGTAGTCTTTTGTCACTTTTTCCCAGGCTACATAGGTTTCTAATAGTTTTGTACGCAAATTAGTTTTAGGTCAGTCCTGTGCTGTCGCAGTCTTGTTTTGTGCTTCCTCGGTTCAGGTTACGGTCCTGTTAGTGTGTAGAAGCCCTATGAGCACCTCCAGTGGAATCCTTGAGTTTATGCGCACTCACTGCGAACGAGTGTCTGGTGCTGAGAGACTTCAACCTCCTAGAGGTTTTTTTGGGATGATCTAGCTTGCAGTTCTGCTCTGGTATCGTTTGGCACAGAACTGCTAGACTCACCGCTGCAGGTACCACTACACCAGTTCATGGACCTCCCCACTAGGTAAATGAGCAATCAGCAGCCGTCCACCCTACATCTTGTTCTTGCTAAGTCACTTGACATCGTAAATGACTTTAAATACGACTCGCCTCTTGGCGCTAGCGATCACGTTTGCCTGTCTTTCCAGCGTACCCTTATCAGGTCTTGCCAAGCTACTATCGGTTGGTATCCGAACATTTGGGCCGCGGACTTCCAAGCGATGCAGGATAAAGTTAGGTCATCGCATTGTGTGATATCTGAGACCGACACAGTTCAAATAGTCTGGGAAAACTTAAGGCTTACCTCTTCGACATTTCTGCACTTCATATCACACTGGTAAAATGAAGGGAATCGAGAGCGCAGCCTCCGTGGACAGATTCCGCGGGGAAGGGCCTGCTAAAGAAGCGGTCTAGATGCTGGAGAGCGTACCGAACAGCTCCATCGAACAGCACGTTTGACAAGTATCGGTTGGTTCGAAATGAGCGCATGCTACATCTTAGGTTGGCTCGGCTTCAGTATGAAAAGTGCTTAGCCGATACTGCCCCGAAATATCCCAAGAAATTCTGCGCTTACGTTAAACGGCGCTGTGGTGCCAACTCGCCCATACCACCATTGCTTCGGGGAGATGGGACCCATGCCTATAGCGACTATAACAAGGCATGCGTGCTTGGTGAGCAGTACTCAAGCGTCTTTATCCGCGAAACAAATACGCTATGCATAGAGTTAGCTTCAAGGGTATCTGAGGACTGTTGTCTGGATGGAATCCTTGTAACTGAATCCCAAGTTCTCCGGTTGCTAAGAGAGTTGAAGCCAACTAAGGCTTCCGTGCCAGGTTCTGTTCATCCAAAATTGTTAAACGAATTGGCACTGGAACTCAGTGGACCTCTGACTTGTGTGTTTCAAATGTCGCTCAACCGCTGTGTCTTGCCTACCGAATGGAAGGAGTTTGTTGTCTGCCCGATGTTCAAGTGCGGTAACAAAGACCTACCGGCTAATTACAGGCCTGTCAGCTTGACTAGCGTGGTAGTTAAGTTATTTGAAAAATTGGTAAGAGATGTAGTGGAGAACCATTTCACTATGTTTAACATGCTTAGCGTCGAGCAACATAGTTTTCGCTAAGGATTTTCTTGTCGGACGAACTTGCTTGTAGCTCGTAAGAGCTGGGCTGGAGCCGTAGACAGCGGACATGCGGTGGATGTGGTGTTCAATATTTTGCCAAGGTCTTTGGCACTGTACCCCATTCGCGACTCTCACTGAAGTTGAGGTCGTATGGAATATCCGGTCGAGCTCTAGAGTAGGTGTCAGCTTTTCTGGATGGACGGGATAAGTGAAGTCGTGTGGGAAGCAGTCTCTCGTTTCGACATGCTGTATATAGCGGCGTTCCGCCAGGCTCTGTCCTAGGTCCCCTGCTGTTCTCAGTCGACGTGAATGAATTGCTGGAGGAGCTTGAGGTACAATCTGTCTTACTTACTGATGTCCTGAAGCTCTGGAATATTGTTGATATCCCTGGAGGTCCTGTGCCTCTTCAGCGGGCTCTGGATAGACTCTGGGAATGGTCTGTCTTGTGGTTGCTGCCTCTAAACCGGGCAAAGTGTTCAGTGCTGCATATCGGAGCGTCTGATTCCTCCAAAAGTTATGTGCTCGATGGGACTGTACTTCCTCAATTGACTCATCAGGTTGATCTAGGTGTCGTCCACTGTTCCACACTGCACTTTGGAGACAATTAGAAGAAGACTGCTAGTAAAGGGTTCCGGATATTTTGGTTCATCCCTCGTTCTTTCGGGAAACTAACCGCTGAGGTTTTTGTGAAGCTCTTCTCAGCGTTTGTGTGACCCCACCTAAGATATTGCGTCCAGGCCTGTCCACGATGCCTTGTCCGGGATAAAATGGCTCTAGAAAGGGTGTTGCGTGTCGGTACAAGTTGGTCAAGGGATTACGGGGACAAACGTACCCCGAATGCCTACTTAGTTTGCGGATGCAGTCAATGCACTATCAACCGATTAGAAGGGACTAAATCCTAGCCTACCGTATTATGACTGGGAAGGTTGGCCCCGATTTCTCCATGCTATTTAGTCCTGCTAGATTATCTGGTCACCGCGGGCACTGTATGAAGCTGGACAAACCGCGGTCCGATCGAGTTAGAACGGAGGCACAGTTCTCACGTCGAGTCATCGAGCGCTGGAACTTGCTTCCAGAACATGTTGTCAAGGAAGCTACGGTTAAGGGGTTTGAGGGTCAAATAGACGCTCTAGGGTGGCAACACGAAACCCTTCCTTTTTCTGACTAATTCCCATCTTCATACTTCGATTCTATTTTCGTTACTTTTCCTCGTCATTGGTATTATTCTCTTCTTTTAACGGACTTCCGTTACTCTCTTGCCTTCGATTTTTCTCTTACTTCACGTAACTGACATAGCAGGGATAGCTAATGTAAGGAACGTGGGCATTAAATTAGCGGACCAGGGTGATTTTGGGATGTTTTCCTTTTAGACCAATAAAGAAGTCGGAGCACCCCTATCAACTCCTGGATAGACGACCGCCCAAGAAGAAACACTTACGGGATTCATCCTATCGTTCCAGTCCCACTTGAACTTGAACTTGAAATGATCCCATAGTTTTGGTCGTTTTTTTCGTTAGGGATCTTAAATCTTTATCAGTCCATGGGAATCCTTTGGATAGTGGTCTGCACTTGCAGTTTGGAACAAACTGTTCAATGAGCTTGACGGGCGGCATCTTTACGAGGCTGTTCTCGGCTTTCGTTCGCCCTCATCTGGAATACTGCGTCCAGGCTTGTCCGCCCTGCCTCGTCCGGGACAAAATGGAGCTAGAGAGGGTTTTACGAGTGGGTACTAGGTTAGTCGAGGGATTACGGGGACGGACGTACCCCGAGCGTCTACTTAGTTTGCGAATGCATTCAATGCACTACCCAAGGCTTAGAGGAGACCTAATCCTAACCTACCGTATCTTGACTGGGAAGGTTGGTCCAGCTTTGTCTTGGCTATTCAGTCCCGCTAGATTGTCTGTTCTACGCGGTCATTCGTTGAAGCTGGACAAACCGCGGTCCGATCGGATTAGGGCGGAAATCCGGCTGTCACGCCGAGTTATCGACCGCTGGAACATGCTTCCGGAAAGTGTTATCAGGGAATCTACGGTTAAGGGGTTTGAGCGGCAACTTGACGCTCTTGGGTGGCAACACGAAACCTTTCCATTTTCCTGAGTAACTCGCATCTTCGTACTTCGATTTTCTTTTCTCTACTTTTCTTCACGTATTGGTATTATTTTCTTATTTAAGTGCACTTCCCTATTCTGTACCTTCGATTTCTCTTCCTATCCTTTGCTTACTTCACGTGACTGCCACAGCAGGGACTGCTAGGGCAGGAAACGTGGGCATTAAATGGTTGGCCAGGGTGCGATACGGGTGTTTCCGTTTTAGATCCATCAATAACTGAGCACTTCATCAATTCCTGGCTCAACGATCCACTCAAGATGGAACACTCACGGGATTTTCCTATCGTTCCAGTCCCCATCTGATCTGATCTGATCTGATCATCATAGATCGCAGGCCTTCCCATGCGTCATCAAGCTCCATTACGGAATACTTCAGTATTTGTTTTAACTTCCTTCACAGTTGAAAACTTTGGTCAACCATTTTAATGAGCTGTTGAGGCAGGAACAGCAACTGGCAGGTCCTATTCTTGCATTCACCCTGTAACCATAACCCGAACGACTTAAAAGTCAAGGTCTCTTAGTCTTCAAATAAGCTAGTCGCATTGTCTGCCAATAAGCGGGTAGCCTACGCACGTGCGTTGGCTACGTGTTTGTATCTCGTATGTCCATTGTTAGAATCTATGGCCAGTGCATATTCATATTGTAGTCCTTTGTTTCGTTTTTTCAGGGCGCATGGGTTTTTGGGAGCATTGTACTTATCATCGCCTGAGGATTAAACATCACAGAGCTCGTTTGGACATCAGGGCAAAGTTTTTTACGAACCGGGTAGTTAACTACTGGAATAAACTTCCTTCTGATTTAGTGGAGTCTGAGACCGTAGAAGCCTTCAAAAGGGGCTTAGACAATTGTTGGTCTATCCGTTTTCCAGAGATATTGTAGTTGTACTTTAATATGTAGTGTATTTTGATGCTGGCATATGAAAGTGCAGAGATTGCTCTTGTTCTTGCTTCATTCCATTGCAGAAGCAAGAAGAGACAATCCAACGTCGAAGTGCCGGGGGTCGCTTCACTTACCGGCACAAGAACTGGACGCTCGTTAGGCGGAAGCCTCTATCGTCCATCTGACCTGACCACATTGGTGGGTTACCTCTCAAACACGCCACTCAGTGGTAGGCGTAATAATATCGGCAATGAACCTGATTTAAAATCCACAGGATACACTGAAAAGTTGCCGCTGCAAACAAGATGTGCTGTACCATAAGAAGATCATTCTCTGGAATCTCCCTGAAGATCTTCAGGCTCCTTTTAACTTCCGATGTACGACCGATACTACATTTCCACACACCAGTCTTGAATGTTCCTTAATCGGAAAGGTCTAATAGCATGGCTCAATGATTATTGCGCTTGGTTTAGAACAATAGTCGCCAATACTCACC
>CALYDF020007493.1:0-12485 GCA_944474145.2 Dicrocoelium dendriticum | reverse complement strand
TCTTGTCCCTCTAGACTGTGTCACGTAAGAATTTACTCGTATTGAAAGAGAACTTTTAATTGTGAAACGTAATCTGATTTGTCCATGGGCACCTACCGTTGCACGAAGGTTCGTATTTGGGTCTATGAGAGCAAATAAAAAAATTCGATAACAATGTTAGAGTTCGGCAGAGTTGCCTACTTTCTCCAGTGCTATTCCACTTCGCGGTTGACTTACTTAAGTATCATGTCCTTGAGGGTTATCCTGGTGTTCAAGATCGCTCTGACTTCTGATTGACAAACCTGGAATTCGCTGACGATATCGTTAATCATGCAGGAGATCCTATGTCGCTACACTCACAGCTAAATCGGTTCAGTCAATCAGCGTTTATGATCGGGGCTGGCATGACGAACACACCCCTCGCGGTGCTAGCCGGGTGGTTCGGGTTTATCCAGTTACAGGAAATAGTTCGGCGGTAGTGTTCCTGGACATCGAGGGTTGTCGACTGGCAAGTATTCCCTTTGTAAAAAGCCACAAGTGTCTGTTTAACAACACTGTGACCAAGCGGATGTGACTCAACAGTAAATAAAGTCAAGGCTCCTTGCTTCACTCCGGTGGAGCATTGTATCCAGCAACGCGAAGCTCAAATAGTGTGGAGGATTGAACCCCATTCGTCAAGCAACCAAAGAAAGGCATATGAACTGAGCAACCAGTCAACGGCTCCCAATGGGAGCGATAGACATGTATATATATATATATATATATATATATATATATATATATATATATATATATATATATATATATTCACTGATGCTAACCTGTCACTCCAGTGTAGCTAAGCATTGACCAATCAGCGTAATGGCGAAGCTACGTGGGTGTCTAATCCTCTGCTCCGTTCGCTTGCGCCAATCAAGCCGCTTGCTTCGTTATGCAAATAAGCATCGTCCCTTTGACTTCATAATTACAGCACATCCCACCTGTTACCCGATCCGCCGCATCGGTATCGCTAAAGACATCGTACGCTCTTCCGCTCCTTTTGGCCTTAGCTGCTCCTGCAGTTATCTCAGCCGTACTCGGATACTTCTGATTAACTCCCCTCTCAGGTTGATTTCATAAGATCTTTCTCCGAACTTCGTGAACACTACACATATCTTCGATAGCCCGCTGACATCCGGTACTGGATAGATTCACACTTCTCGTTCACTGATGGCTCGAGTAGCACACGGGTACCGTGGTCGTAATACTGCTTCTGATTTGTCATCCATTTTTCTTAAACTCCCTTGCACATGCTCATGTAACGGAAAACCCGGGATTTAAAGTGCAACCGTAGCAGGTATCAGGGTACTTGTCCTGCTGTACAAATGTTGAACTGGACGGAGACCGATGTTCGAGAATGGCGTGTTCCGAATATCCAAAACCATCAGATATGGATCGTCATGGGTGGCTCAGGTTCACGGTTTGTTTGATTGCTGCCTCTGCTTTCCATTTAACTGGATGTGATACGTATTGCTTTGTAGACGCAAAATTGCTCACTTGTTTGCAAAGATCTGGAACGCAGCACTTGTAAACTGTGGGCTATTGTCGGAGACAAGTACCTCTGGGAGAGAACTGGCATCTTATTGATGACTGCTAACGTATTGTATGTATTGCGGTACAATAGCGGAGGTGTTTTACCATCTCTAGCTGACATGTATAATGATGATGATGATGATGACTGCTAACGTGGTAGTAGCGGTAAGTGGATGGATCGCAAAGTAGTCGCTCTAGTAGTCTGCAGTGATTAAATGCTCTTTCCCGTGTTACAGAAGAAGTCCATCGCCAGTTTCAGTTACAGTCGATCTGGAACCTCACACAGCATCATTGGTTCTCTTGCTTGGCGTTCTTCGTGGGATCGTCAAGCTGAACAGCTTGACACTTGACCTCGTGTTTGACTCGTCAAGCCAGAGTAGAACATCAGCCAGCACGCTCTGATAATGATATGGGAATGATGAGCATGTTCTAGTATCTCTTTGCGGAGAGATGGTGGTATCAAAATGCGATTTCCTATGAACAACAAACCATCATACATCGTAAGTTCATCTCAAATGTTGAATGCCGCCAATTCCTTAGGGAGTTTGTCCTTAGTATCTGGTCATCCTCTCGAAATCACGACCCATAACGCCGCGCCTGCCTCCGTATAGCGTATTTCAGGCAATCTGTATTTACTGCCAGATGTCTCGATTTCTTCCTATTAGTGTTCGGCTATCGGAATATGAGCCCTCGACAGAGTATGCGCGATGAACATCAGCGTCCCCGGGGTGTAAACAAAATGAGCTTACGTTGAAGACTTCGAGGGACACTGCAACGGTTTACTGGCTATTGACACGGAGGGTTTGTGGTTCGTACACTTAGCAGTCGACCTCCAAAAGGTGTAATCGCTGAATAACTCCGTCGAGTAAACAACAGCGACCATCTACTTTTCGATCAGTGCATAGCGTTGCTCCGCAACTGTGAGCTACAGAATGCGGAAATTCAAGTGATAACCATCCTGCATTAGGACGGCACCTATTCCATTCTGACTGCTGTCAAATTGCACCTCCAGACGCAAAGCTGAATCCTAGTAGCCCAGTAGTGGTGCACAGCTCATGGGACGCTTGAGGGTCGTAAACGCGGTCTTTTTCTCTTTTCCCCACCCCTAATTTATGCCTTTGTGAGTCAACCACCGGATGAGCGCCATGCCGGCCATAGTTATCGGTGCACTTCTGCTGCGGATCGATCACCGAGGTGACTCAAATCGGAGATGCCATGACTAAAGCGGCAAGAAGAGTATACTATAATAGACTAGTGAAGTGTCTACCGGAAATTGTAAAAAGATCAGTGACTGTGAATAAGGTAAGGCGCTAAGGTGGAAGCAGGAAGTCGTCTTACAGTTCATAGAGCAAACGCAATGGAGGACTAAAGAATGACCGCCCACCAGCCAGGCGGCCAGAAGTCCGCCTCGTGAGATCAGATGAGGCTGACATACAGAGAGCCCAAGCAAGCACGCAGATATCGAACAATAACCAATCAAGTAGGAAAGAACTACATCCACAGATTGTCGTCGATGTTACGAAGAATTTGACCAGGAGATGAAACACAACAACACAAAGCAGATGGTCACATCGTCAGCGAGCTGATCGCGAAACTTGGTGGTCACAGCGCGCCTCAAAGATGGAAACGACAGCCCACTATGGGAACTTTAGCAAGCTTTTCCAGGTCATTCGTGCCACTGGCCACAAAATAGCTGGTGTCAGTGAGGTTATCTGCGACGTTGACGGAACCCCGAACAACAACTTACACATGCGCATAGACGGTTATGCTGAACACTCGCACTCAATTCAGCTGACCTCTGCTGATGAGCCTAAGGAGTATACTAGTTGCGCACCTTGGAACGTCTCACTGGAACCACTCACAGAAGCTGAGGTCTGCCATGAGCTGTGACACTACAAGAGATTCAAGTCTACTGGCCCAGATGGGCATCCTACGGAGCTGTTCAAGTTCCGTGGCGAAGCAATTGTCAACCAGCTAACAGCTCTGTTCTGTAAGATTTGGTGTGAAGAAACAGTTCCATCCGATTGCGGCGAGTCAATTATCGCCCGATCTTCAAGAAGGGTGCTCGTATCCTGTTCGCTAAGCACCGAGAAAGCAGTCTAATGTCCGTTGACTCCAAGCTGTTAACACCCATTCTACTCCGCAGACTAACCCCGATTCGAGAATTGCGCTCCCGTGAAGAACAGGCTGGTTTCCGTCTTAACCGAGGATGTATAGGCCATTTGTTTACGCTCCAAAAACTCCTTGGAACGCGTCATCTTTACCGCCAACCCACTATCGTAGTTTTACTAGACATCCGAGCCACTTCCGACTCCGTCGATCGGCCAGCTTTATGGCGGTGCTTACAAAGGAATGACGTACCCGAAAAGTATATCGCCATCCTCCGAGCGTTACAGTGCAATGTCTCAGGTAAACTGTGGGTTTACGGTAAGCTATTACCACCTTTTGTCGTCACTAGCAGTGTACGACAGGGTTGCCCCATGTCCCTGTTTCTCATTAATTTGGTAATCGATTAAACGCTCTCGATCTTCTTCCAGGCAACTGCCTGACCGATTTAGATTATGATGATGATATTGCCTTACTTGGTAATGACGCACAGAGTAGTTCTAAACCGCTTGGCGATTAAAACATCAAAATATGGCGTGACCTTTGCCCCAACGAAATGCAAAGTCCTGGTCTTGGGTTGGCATTTACCTGCCCTAACTCATACTTCAAGCTAAGCAGCTTGAACAAGTGGACAACTTTGTTTACCTTGGAAGCTGTGTCTCTATTGATGGCAGCATTGGCACAGAGATTTCCCTCTGTATTGCCAAAGCCCGTTCGGCGCTCGCCAACCTGAGGCATGTGTGGCGACGCTGTGATGTTTCACTATTGGTAAAAGACAGGGTCTGCAATGCTTGTGTGTGCGCAGTGTTTCTGTATGGGAGTGAGTTGCGTCGGATTTCGGCCTTTGATAACGGATGTCTGCGGAGAATAGCTCAAGTGTGGTGTACGAAGCACGTTTACAACGACGATGCTGGACGTCGCGTCTGGGGCAACACGGGACTTCCACTTGGCAGAGCGGTACCGCTGCACCAAAGAAGATGGTTGGGCCACGTTTTACACATGCCATCACTCGCACAGGACCAGACTGGAAGAAATCGCGCGGTGGTCAGCCGATCAAGTGGCGATAAACGATTAAAGCGCTGACTTTCAGTTTAGTTGCCGTAGGCGCTGTGCGTCTTCCGGGCTGGGGGAACAAACATGAAGTACATCGATAGCTGGAAACTCTTTAGGACATGGCGCAGAACCGGGCCCAATGAAAAATGTGTATGAATATGTGTGTTAATTCCCTTGATCTACATCGCAAGCAATAAAGATACAAAAGAGAAAAATCGGCGTGTGAAAAATACAAATAAGAATAAAAACAAAAAGAAGCTTTTTGGTAACTTTCATCCTTTTTCTTCTTTGTGGTCTTTGTGATTAGCATTTCCATTTCATCGTTTTCGCTGACTCCGTCTATCATATAGACTGTCACTATATATATATATATATATATATATATATATGAAATTATGACTCCCGGTGACAAACAGTCAGTGCTGAAATCCATCACCTATCACGTACCTTCGCTGTCTACGTGACGAAATGCACGCATCTCAGTGAGAATGTGAGAGAAGGTTATTTCAGGTTGGGTACTTGGCTCCTGAGTTCGAACAAAGGAGTTAACGAAGACGGCACTGAAATCCTGATGGCGATGATTCGGGTAATTAGGTGAACGTAAAGAAGCCACCTGAGATTCAGGTTTGGAGGAAACACCTGAAAGAAATGAAGAGCCCCAAAATATTTTAATGCAGTAGGGTAGTTATCATAAAACCACGAACATTTCATGAAAAGAATGAGAACTTGATGGTATGTGAAAGTTTAAGTATTTAGTGATAAAGGGTACGGACGCCGTCAATGGAGAAAAAGACATCGAGATGGCGGAATAGGCTCAATTTGCAGCGTATTTTCAGGTCGGCGTAGGATGAAGACAAATGATGTGCCGGTCATAGAGAAGTCAGTCGACGTGTGAGCTACCGCAGATGGGGAATGATGAAAGAAGTCGGGCTATGGGAATGAAGCAAAATGATGAATTATCGCTTCATCATCACTGCTATACAACCTGGACTCATAAAAGGTTTTAAGGCAAAAACAAATCCTCGTCAGCATTACAGATAATCAGGTGAGGAATACACTTTAACCATTGGGACCCAGTATATAGAAGATATACGAAAAACGAGATGATTAACATCATAGAAAAATAGGTTACACACTGATTATCAACGTCGTGAGTGGGGAGAGGAAGATAAGCGGGATGGGGAGGGGTAAAGAAACTCACAGGAGGTGAAAAGAAATGAAGATAAACGAATATATGAACCCACAAAACGTTACCGAATGAGAATGAGATGTCATCCGCCATAAACTGTTAATTATGTTTTCCTTACTCCTCATAGTCAACCTTGCTCCACGTGGAACAGAGAACGAAGATACAACACACCGTGATGATGGGACAACCACAGCAACGCGACTGCGGCGAATGCGGACCGCGTTCTAGGTCACATATGCGCGCAAACAGACGCGGTAGAGGTCGCAAATAACTCGTTAACCCAGCCGTAGCTAGTCCACCCTGTCCATTTGTGAAATGTCCACCGAATTCTTGTGGCGGATGGACGACCGATGCATGGGTGGAAAGGCAGGCTTCCACACGTGGATGTACATAGCTAAAGCAGTCCAACGACCTCCCCTTTAGATGGCCAATCCGATATCATTACCGAGTCCGGATCGCATGCTTTAGTGCGAAAGCGCGCAGCGTTTATGTTCCAATCCACGGGAATTGTTAAGCGCGTATCTCACTCGTCCATACTAGCTCTAGGAGATAGTTTGTCGTTGCTGTAGCGGACGGGGTGCGCGGTCATTGTGGTCGTGCTAGGCTCGAAGATTAGTTCCATGCACTCAGTGTAGAGAGGACTACGGTCCAGCCACCGCCTCGTGTGCGATTGATTCCCCAAATACAGCGTGCTTGTGCCTGTAAGGGAGTGTGGGCCGTCTCCGTTGATGAAACGTGGCTCCCATCCACATGCCTCCCAGGTCTTATTCCTTCGGGTTTACACTGGATATGGGGTGTGTGGGTGGAGCTGTGGGTGGTGCAGCGCAAGCCATCCATGGTCCCTCTGTAGGCGCAGGCGTCCTGTGGCTGGCCACAGTGACAGGTAAATCCGAAACCGGATGCCGCCAACCATCTCACTCGCATGTCAGATGAACTCGGTTAGGAAACTACTATCAATCGGCCAGTTAAGTAAACCGCAAAGATGGCATTAGTTCAAAGGCGGCAAATATTTGCTAAATGAAAAAGTGCGTGTGGTGAATAGATTTCAGGTTGTCGGTAAAATGCAAATAAGTTATAAAACCGGTTTCGTTACACAATCGAAGGAGTGGTAACGACATCGTGAAGCGGTGCCTGGCTACAACTATGAATTGTCGCGGCCGTCGTTGCAAGGGAATACCTTGAAAGATAGGGTCACCTCCATCAGAAGTAAGCAAACGTTATCCCAATTGACTACTAATGCGAGGTCTGTAAGGTTTTATGAGATCAAGTTAAGGCAGCACAAAATTTATGAACCCAAATGGGTGCGTTTTCAACAATTTACAGTATCAACTGTAAATTTACTAAACGGACACCATCCAAAATGCTAGTTTACAAATGGGTAGAAAAATGTAGTGGAATGATAACTCGATCAAGCAACGATCACATAA
Organism: Dicrocoelium dendriticum; assembly: GCA_944474145.2. Taxonomy (NCBI): domain Eukaryota; kingdom Metazoa; phylum Platyhelminthes; class Trematoda; order Plagiorchiida; family Dicrocoeliidae; genus Dicrocoelium; species Dicrocoelium dendriticum. Next base: position 5,159 of record CALYDF020007493.1, on the reverse strand, counting down.
CGCTGCGCTATGCCTTCGGGATTTGAGTCCATTGAAAAGGGCAAAGTGCCATTAAAAGGTTCTTCATAACTCGCTACAATTGACGTAAAACTTTTTTATCCAAAGATGGGAGATCTGCGGTAGTGTGCGATAGTTCAGCATCTATATTCAAAACGTGGGTATAATAGATTGGTTTCAGTGAGTTTGGATGTTGTTCTAATAAAATATCTACCAGGTTATTCGTGTAAAAATGATATATCTACAGCAAACAATGTAAAAATTGATGTTCGACGAAAAAGGCAATGGCCGATTTCAAGGACCTGCTACGGAGCCGTTGTTGAGAATAAGGATTAGAAAAGAGCCATTCTCACAAGGAAGGTGAATTTAGCATTCTCAATGTGTAATTATCAACCGCCTGGTCAATGAAAGTTGCAGTGAACATAAACATATTGTTGGAGAGATCAGAGATGCCTCGAGATGACAAGTAGGCTTACGACGTCGAGGCCTTCCCCAGATGCAGACCTCAGTAGGCGCTCAGGCACGTGTTAACTTTAATCGTCCGATTCGATAACAGGTGGAAATGCGTAGAATAATTGCATACGGGCGGTAGACCATCGGTTGCAGTCTGCAGATCCGCACGGGGCTGCAGGACATTAGTTGGAGGGAGGGTAGTGATAGATTATTCGCTCCAATTGGTTAAGAAGGCCAAGTACACTTCGGTCCCGTGCTGTGTGGGATGAATATATTTTCATCATTCGTCAAACGAAACAGGGGCATCGCTTATTCGTACGATATGTTGCGAAATCGTTTATCATATATTTAGTGGAATCCAACGGCGAATGGTACGGCTGCAAGCCACTAGATGGCACAGCTGAGCTTTCGCTCTACTTTAAATTATTCCTAAAATGACTTTAGAGGGAGGGCCCATGAAATGACATCACATTTGTGTCACTTCGTCTTATCCATTCAGCACATCGACTGAATATTCGCCAGTTTGGATTCAAATGCTACCAAATGACTCAATGACCCACAGTATTAGTATTCAGCGTGCACAACATATCAGTCTATGGAAGAAGTCAATCTGTTGGGCAAAAGTCGCGAGACAGTGTGACGTTCCTCGAGTCTTCTAAGTGCACAGATTGTCACGATAGACGAACAACCCAGCTCATGGTAATAGACTGCCGAAGATAAGCAGGTACCAAAATCCCCAATGAAACAGTTGTGCGGAATGGTATTTGCTCCGCATCTTAAACCACCAGTGGAAGAAAAACATTTCACGTGGAGCACAGTGTGTTTATATGCAAAAGGCGAACGCCGAAGGAGTCCTACGTCACAAACAGATGAGGTCTACAAAATATAGCTCACATTCGGCTGCAGCACTGCATGGGAAAAATGATGTTGACTGCTTAGTGTTTGGTAACAAGACATCCGCAGTCGCACCGGGTCAGTTGATTGACCTAAGCAGGCACAGTGATCGTCTACGTGTGCAGGGTCATCTCATGGTTAGGCGGTGTGGTCTGCTGAAAGCGATACTAATTAGACGGAATCGCAGTACAACCATCTAGGGAGAGAGAGGGAATACAGTATGTGGACTAGAGAAAAGAAGAGAAAGGCATCAGTCATACGTCGGTACGGAGTACCGACGCTTCACTGCCGCGCAACTACCACTGGTCGCAAGTGGGCTAAGGACGCTGCGAGGATCACCCTACCGCTACACAGGCTCGAACACGCGCCGTCAGATTACAAGCTCGTTAACTTTAGGCTATGGGCCGGATGTGAACTAGAAGTGTTGATGCATTAGTCGTTTCTAGATGGAGTTAACTGTATCAAGGGAAACACTATCCGGAGAAGCTTAACGGAGCGGTGTTGACCGGAATTCAGGGGAAGCCTTGCTGTACGACCGGTAGTCCTGTAACCCGGCACATGTGATATCGGTCTCCTTACATATTTCCAACGGCTTATCACAAAACACATGGGTTCCCAATCATCGAGTTTGCATTGGGAGCGAAAACCGCGGTACATAACCCAAATATCGATGCAGCGGTGAACGTCGGTAAACATGTGTAGAGACCTTGCCATATTGCCGACGCCGGTCTTTGGAAATGCTAATCAATCGCTGGAGTATTGCTTTCGGCCATAAAAGCTGATATCAATGCACACACCTACGACGAACGCTCACATTCCAGTGAACAGAATGTAAAACAAATATCTTACGCACATTGTACGAGCGCGCTCGTTCGTACACACATGTGCATACGCGGACTTAGCACACGCCACTATCAAGGCCCTGTGCGTACCACAACCGTGTGTTGAAACACAGGCTTTTCCTAACCAACGGATTACCCAGTGAACCAGAAATAAGGCAGATATTATTTTGTTCTTGTTGTATTCATTTATAAACTTCATTGTATACGAACTAAACGCATTTTTATACACATTTTAGCATTATTAGCGTGTACCTTCTGTTCACATCATATACATAGAAATCGTGCTAATGCACGTAAAAACACGTACTATTTATGCCAAATAAATAATAATTCTAGGAACAATGCGATAGCTTAGTTCAGTTAGATGTTTGTGGAGAGAGAAGCTTACACGGGGTTTCGGCGTAGGCGTCAACTAGCTGATCAAACCGAGCTTCTTTTTTGATCGGACCGAGGATGTGTGGGGCATCCGGTGCTGCCTCCTTAGAAGCTGAGGCCTGCGGGAGAAAGTCATAGACGGAAGTGTTCGTGTCGCTTGCCGAACTGGAAACGCGTTCGTATTCGGACTGGAATTCAAATGAGAGAACAAACACCGTATGGACCTAGCTGGGTGTGGCAATTACAGGAAACAGTACGGCAGGACAACGTAATGGGAAAGGCGATCGGACTGGTTATAATATCGGCACATATTAATGTGAACATGCGCTGAAGTTAGATCAAACACCGCCACTGTTGGCTGACTCCAGTCAAAAGCGAGGAACTGTGGATCACAAAAATTCACCATCCGTGAAAGTGATCACTTCCAAAACGTACCGCAAGATATAGCTACGACGTAAGTGCACTCGTCTATGGGTATGTTTAAGGAGACTGAGCAGGAGGATGACCATGGAAACAATCAGGCAAGTGGACGATCGTGGATGAAGGAGTGGATGGGGTAAAGTATAAAGTTAACACCGCAGGGGGTATACAACGACAAGGAAACATCAGCTGTTGTGAGAAAGAGAATGTGAATAACTGTTTGCGGACAAGGTAGACACTGGGAAGTGGTATGCGTGGAATTCTAATCAAGAACCAGTGAAGCTGTATTCAGACATGAGAACCACCGTGTAAGGTGAAAATGGAACCCAGGCTGGATAATCGTCACTCTTTAAGAGTGTGGGATGAAGATGTCGTTGCTAAGAAAACTTCAACATGATCCCGTTCAAATGAACCGTGACTGTCATGTGAGATGGTGGCTTAGCAAACGAGTCGCGCAGAAACCGACTAGAATCGGTAAAAGCGTCACAAATGGAAATATGAATAAAATCCCCAATTGTAACAATATAAGCGCACTTGGTGCTTAACCTTACCGTAGCATTCGCAGATAGATCGTGGCGAGCCGCGGGAACTCTGGGAAATGGTGGACCCAGGTGGGGCATTGCCTTTCGGGCCCGCAAACTGGCCAAAGACTCACGAACACTAATCTTCCCGTAGTGACTTTCCTTATAGTCCGTGGGCACATCGTGTGAAGACAGAGCCGTTGATCGTGAGGTAGAGAAGTTGGGTTGAGTACTCGTTAATGTGGAAGAGTTACCTGAAAGAAGGCAAGATGGTGAATAAATCGATACAAATGTAAGACCTAAGCGGAAGAGACAAGTAGAGATGAGCAAAGCGAAGGTGGTATCATCGGAGGGTGAGAATGTTGTAATTGAAAACCGATGTGCAGCACAGTTCAGTCCATCAACAATGTTCCGTGCGGTCGAATGAGTTATCTTGAATCACGAGGTGCCAAGCGACAATTCAAACACAAGTTGCAGAATGATGCAGCATCGTCAAGTTGGTGCATGCTCGTACTTGATACATCCTCTTAGAAAACAAACAGACAAACGCGAAGCGGCACTACTTCATGGTCTAATTTAGCAGTCAATAATTCAGGGACAGCGAGGTACAAGTCATGAAATCTTCCTGAAACAGCCGGACAACTAGCGAAATATAATGCGCTTATTTCATTCAAAAACGACAACAAAAACAACAACACAATGCAACCTGAATAGCAGCGGAAAAATGCATCAGAAGGTTCCTTAACCTGAGATTCAAGAGGGTAAAGCTCGAGCAAGAGTGTGGCTTCTGAGATCAGCTGCGACTTTAATGCTAGCATAGCACGTGGGCCAATATCACGTGCCTGCAAAAAGAGGGTAACGAGATTGAGATCATTTGCCAGATAATCTATTTGGTAACACACGGCTCCGACAAGATCTTATCATCCACCGTGGTAAAGTTGTTCTCATATAATGCTTTCGTGGGACAAAAAGCGAAGCTAACCGAAGAAAGCGCTTGAACAATCATAGTTAATCTGTGCTCGCAGTTGTAACAGTGAAATCGCCTGAGGCGCGTGCTCCCAAGAGGAGTAATCTGTTAACGAACGGTAAATGAATACGAATCACAAGCGTCCCAGCGTAAACAGTGAAGCCCTGTGCATAGATAAGGAGCAAAGTTCATGTGAGAAACCGGTTAGGACACAGTTCGCAGTCAGGCTTGCGAGTGCAATGCTGGCAATAAGTTCCTTGTCATCAATTACCAGACACACACACGAATAGATAATAGTTGTCAGCAGAACGCTGGAACCAGGTGCCGACTTTTCGCTGCTATGCAGCCACCAGAGGCTGAATGCAGACTGGAATAATAGTGTGAAATCGCCCATGGTCCGTGAACTACAAGCCAAACACCTGAGTCACTTCGTCACCAGCAGCCAGCGAGACAGACTTGGAGTTACTCAGAAATATGGTAATAAGAATAACAAGATAAGGGGGTTAATGATATTTGCCGTTTGTATACGTAATTATCTTGTGCTTCTCAAAATCTCGAGAATTGCGTACATAGTGATTAAGTTACACAATGCAACTAACAAATCCACCGAAACCGTGTTTCCGGTCTTCGGTACTCGTGCGTAGTGAATCCCGAATAGAGCGGAAACAAGGAACAAACGAAAGTTAGATA
>CALYDF020007492.1:0-12462 GCA_944474145.2 Dicrocoelium dendriticum | reverse complement strand
CAACCTTCTAACAGACAAACCGCCTAAATCCTTAATACATATAAAAGCAATATGCTTAATATATTTTAGAATAGTTTGCATAGTCATACGAGGAACTTCTAGGTCAATACACAGCACCTCCTAGAAGGGAAACCTTGGGTGCCGCTTCGATCCAGGGGAGGATTGTCCATTGCGGGCCAGCCTTCTGCGAGACCAGGTAGTAAAATCTGATGCAGCTGATGAGGGAGATCCAGGCGATCGGACCCTAGCCGGCTCCCACCCGTGTCCTTCCTAAAGGTGCCAACGGCAGATAACGGGGAAGTTCGTAAGCGACCAATGTTTTAAAATTCGTGGGGTCGAATGTTCGCTTCAGGCTCGTCATCTCTGGTTAATAACTGGAAGTTAAGCGGAAACAGGAGCAGTGACGGTGGAGGCGAGGGCAAAAGTAAGAGTAACCCTTACCAAATGAGGTAGGCGTCAAGCAAAACGCAAATATATTTATGTGTTTTCAAAATCCTTTCTACCTTATTGGGTTTTCAAAATGCTTTTTGCTTGTATCGCCCGAAAAAATAGCTGCTGGCTTTTATATGCTAATTACCTGTTGACCAAATGTACATGATTCTTCCTTATTTTAACCTTTCATACATTCGGCTCGACACTCGACTACTTAGTAGGTTCCTGCACTAACGTGCACCCCGTGGCTTGCTTCATCCATCAGCGGCTCTCTGTAGCCCATAGAATACAGTCCACCGTGTCCGACTCCAATTGCCTTCTGATATCCGCGCTTCCTTTCGCGCACCGCCACGGACTAATGTTTACTAGTCCAATCAAATAGGGTGTTCGAATGCAAGTGTAGGGTTTCTGGAGTTGTCAAAAGCTTTTGCCGACTTGTTGGGCTTTTCCTACGTTGTTGACCAAAATGGCAAAGGAAAGCAAGGAAAGAAAAAGAAAAGGAATTCTAATTCCTCAATCGCTCCGGCCAATGCCCGCGCCTACCCGACAAAGGCGACTTGTGCGGACCAGAGAAGAGCGTCGTCTTAGACGTGCTATCGGATTGCCTAGTTAAAGGAACTAGTTGTCGTCGCCCTTTAATATCTCCAGCGGCGTGAGACAAGTCTGCTCGCTGTCACCTTTCCTCTCCAACTTCGCCGTTGACGAAGTCATGGAAATCGTGTTTACGGGACACGACTTAGAAGGTGTGGAGCTACTCCCAGGAGAACAACTTATAGATTTAGAGTATGCTGATGATATTGCCCTCATCTGTGACAGCACACAAACGTGCCAAGCGGCACTGGACAGATTAGCACTAGTTGTCCGTCACTTCATGCTTTGCTTCGCACCCTCGAAGTGCAAAGCGTTTCTCCAAGATTGGTCTGGACCGCCTGCTACGCTGACCCTTGGTGGGGAACAGCTAGAAGTCGTTCAAAAAGTCAAATACTTGGGAAGTTGTATCAGCGCCCGTGGGATTGAAGATGAAATCACGAACAGTATAGCAAAAGCTCGGGGCGCTTTTGATAACCTTCGCCACTTATGGCGCCGGCGCGACATCACTCTTGCCCTGAAGGGTAGAGTGTACAATGCAGCAGTACGTTCGACCTTATTTACGGTTGTGAAACCTGGCCGCTTAAAGCAACGGACCTGAAGAGGCTAGTTACGTTCGACCACTGGTGCCTTCGTAATTTAGCTCACATTTGGTGGGAACACCGCGTGAGCAACGAGCGTGTTCGACGCCTTGTTTATGGCACAGGAAAAGGAACTGAACCGCTCAGCACCGTTGTTTCACGCAGCAGGCTCCGATGGCTCGGCCACGTGTTACGCATGCCAGCCCACCGACTTCCGCGACGTGTGTGGTTTGCGTGCCGGGGGTGTGGATGGAAGAAGAGGAGGGGTGGCCAAGCGATGACTTGGTCCAGAGGAATGAAGACCCTCACTTCTGAGCTGGCATGGGTTGGAGCGTCTCGGCTCCCTGGTTGGGGTCCGAAAGACAATGAACACGTTTGGTTGGACACACTTGTTGATATAGCTAGGAGCCGACCTCAGTAGCGTTCGTGCTGTGAGTTTCTTTGTCCCACCCCATCCCTCTTAGCCTCCCCCAACCACGATCTCATTACTTAGTTTTATGTAATTTTGCATAATATTTTTTTTGGTGCACAGCAGCCAGCTGGTAGCTTACCGGAACGATGCCCGTCCGTTACCGATAGCTCAGCCAGCCTTCACCGGTTGTTTTTTCTCTCTCCTTTTTTTCTTTGTATTGCGGCACAGTAGCTGAGGTGTTCCCCACCTCGAGCTAACGTGTATGATGATGATGAGTTAAAGCAACTGCTGAAGACGTGGCGGTTTGTTTGGTGAGAAGCGGAGGGGCTGAAGAGGGAAGCTTGTATGGAGGGTGATGCTTAAGGTCAGGGGTGTTGGAAGCAGGCGAGTCTTCCACCATAGGCCGGGATGATTCGTCAGAAGACGAGCAAGAGTTTCCGTCTAGTTCAGCTTCCACGTGGGCAAACTTGAGATGGTCAATCTTAACGGCTTCTTGTTTATTACGACCAGCTATGATAAAGACTCGGTCCTTTGGCCGCAGAACCTTGAAACGACGTCCGTAAGATCGCTCAAGTGGTCTGCGTTGTCCATCGACGCGGAGAAAAACAAGCGGACAATGCTGTAGGTTTTGTGGAACAAAAGATTTACATCGTTGTGCTCTAACGTCGGGAGGCTTGTAGTGACGCAGCCGCATAGCTAGCTGACGAGCAGACTTAGCGTCATAAAGGGGAATGCTGGGACTATCAGAAAATAACCCGCTATGTAAACGCAAGGGTTGTCCGTATACTAATTCTGTGCTAGACGTACGTAGATGAGCCTTTACGGCGGATCAGATCCATAGGAGGATCATACGCGGTACCTCAGTCCAACTCAGCGCGACGGTGGCGCTAACGGACGCTTTAAGTTGTCGGTGGAAACGTTCCGCCATGCCGCTCGCCTGCAGATAATAGGTGGTCGTGCGAACGCGTCGGCATCCAATGAGTTTAAGAAGCTCGTTACAGGCCGAAGCTTTGAATTTCGGACGCGGTCTGTTATCAGTTTGACTACACAGCTGTGTGAAGCGACCCAACTCTCGACGAAAGCGCGCGGTACAATTTTCGCAGCTACTTCAAGGTTGGGAACGGCCTCGGGCCAAAGGGTGTAAGGATCGATTATGTTTAAAATGTTGAGCGTTCTTTTGGACGGGGCCAGAGGTCCCACTGTGACGAAATGGGCCTGGCAAATTACGCTGAAACTGATGACTAAACGGAGCGGACATGCGCCGCTGAATCTTGGCTTGCTGGCAGCTGAGATAGCTGCGTGCCCAGCGCATTAGATTGCAGTGCACCGCCGGACAAACGTATCTTTTGGAGACACGCTTAGCAGTAGCTTTACTGCCTGGGTGGGCAATATTGTGGAGGGCGCCGAAGACGATTCGTCGCGAAGTTTTTGGAACGACGGGTTGAGGTCGTCCAGTGGAGGTGTCGCATAAAATTTTACCGGCAGATGATGGCAGAGTGTGGGGATATCTTCATTGATTCACAAAGTTCCGAAATCTTTGGTCGTTTGATTGCGCAGCGGCCGTAGCAGACAAATCGATTACTTGCCCGGTAGGGCGGATTGCAGATACACTTGAAAGAGCATCAACGACGAAGTTTTGTTGTCCAGAAATGTGTCGGATAGAATTCGAGAATTGGGCAATGAAATCTAGCCGACGGATCTCACTTGGTGAGTGTCGAGCTGCTTGATTCCGGAATGCGCAGATATGCGTCTGGTGATCGGTGACAGTAATGTAGATGTTACCTTCAAGGACGTGTCGGTAAGGTCGAAAGGTAGAGTAAATTGCCAGCAGTTTGTGACAAAACGTTATGTACCTGACTTCAGCAAATTGTAAACGCCTAGAATAGAAAGCAATAGGTACCCAGCATCCATTTGTATAGCGCTGTAGGACGGCGCCAATGGCGGTGGCCGATGCATCAAAGCAACACTGAGCGGATCGTTCGGATCGAAATGATGAAGCATAGCGGATTTGGCTAAGACTTCTTTGATGGCCTTGAATGCTTCGGCAGCAGCAGGAATCAGTTACACCTGATCGATTTTATGTCCAAGCAGTAGGTCGGTTGGTAGGTTTAGTAAATTGGCACTTTGTGTAAGGAAACATCAATAATAGTTGCGCATACCGTTAAAACAACGAATAGCGGCTAACGGAGTCGGAACCAAAAGTCCCTGATGGTGCGGACTCTATCGTCTTGAGTCTTTTTTGCCATGTTGATTGCTATGGTGGGCAATAAATTCGACGGAAGGCTGCTGAAATACGCATTTGTCAGAGATGGCAATGATGCTATTAGCGGCCAGGCTATCAAAAACAGCTTCAGATGTTCTGCTGGTTGTTCTTTAGCATCGCTTGCAACAAGTATATCGTCGAAGTATGGATAAGCGAAATCTAGACTTCTAGTGCCTGAAACGATTAATTGTTAAAATAGTCTGGGCTGTCTTGCAAAGACCAAAGTGCATACGCAAAATTTCCAAGAGCCCAAACGGCGTGATTACGGCAGCCTTCGGTATGGCTTCCTCAGCGACTGTAACCTGGTGATACGCGCGAACGAGATCGATTTTCGAAAACGCCCGGGTGCCGCGCGTGCTTGCAGTGATTTCCTGTACATAAGCCATGGGATAGCGGTCGGGAACGGTAACGTTATTGGGGACGCAGTAACCCCCACATGGACACCGCCTCTTAACTATTTTCGCAGCCTGTGGATTAGCGATGCGCAAGGGCTGTTAGACGGACGAACGACGACTAGTTCAAGCATGTGCTGGAATTCTGCGGGGACCAATTTTAGCTTGTCAGGCGCATCGCCTTGCTTTTGCGAAGACAGGCGGGCCTTTGGTAACGATGTGATGTTTTCAGCATCAGTGGCGGATGGAAACGGTGCCATTGCACGAAAGACTTGCGGGAACTTGGTATTAAGCATCTGACCGATATGTGAGCTTGACTGGTTGGCGTATACATTAATGCTTGACTCAGTGTCCGTCAAAGTACCCATAAATGACAGATTTGATTGCGTTTATCCAGATGGAGTTTTCAAGCGTCAACAATCAAATCGAATTGCTGCAGAAAGTCAAGGCCTAGTATTAACGTCTGGATAATTGCGACGAGAAAGCTCTATTTAAAAGAATGTCTTAGGTTTAGGTTAAGCGTGCGCTAGCGTTAATTATACCCGCGAATGGTGGTGCCTTTTACTGCGCGCATTGAACCATTCGCCTTCTCAGTAACACCGTTAGAAACACTTGGGATAACGCCGACGTCTGCGCCCGTGTCAACGAGATGGAGTACTCCTGTACTACGATCGGTGAGGAAGAAAAGGCAACTGTGGCAGCCAGAAACAGCCGTCGCCACTACGTGCTAAGCGGCTCCTTTCCTTGCGCGATGCGCCTGAAGGAACAGGGCGGGAGACACGTTCTGGCCTGGCGACCAAATCGCTCGTGGTACCAGCAATAGCTTGACCTGGGGGAGATTTTGAACATGATCTAGGACGAGTGCGAGTAATGAAACGGTTTCGGCGGTTGGATCCGGACTGTGCTAGGTTCTCTAGTCGGTTGGTAATTGCCGCTACTTTCGCTCTTAATTCTGCTACCTCCGTACTGGAAGTAGACTGAACCTGAGATACTTGTGCGTTGGATTCCCAAATAAGGCCGGCAATGTCGGTGCGCTGAGAAAGAGGTGCATCCTTTGCATACAAAAGTTACGCATGTCACATGGCAGGCGACGAAGCGACATCTCTTTAAGGGAAGCGTCGCTAACAGACAGAGGCTTAGCTGGAGCCTGCAACTTGTGCAGCAACTGAGAAGGCTTTCGATTACCTAGCAATGTTTCGTTAAGATGCTGAGTAATGCGAGCATGGTCTGATATGTCGAATCGCTTTAGGACTATGGTCTTAAGCTCATCATAACTTTTCTGAGATTTGGGAAGCTCCATGGTATCGTCTAGGTCATCGAGAACTTGTGGAGGAAGCGCTGCGGCAACGCAGTGAAAGTTGACACTGTCAGTCCTAACGCCATGTAACGAAGAAATGCATTCTACCTGATTAAACCAGGCCCTAAGATTAGTCTCGCGGAAACGCGGGATAGGGAAACAGAACCCACTAACCTTGTCGTCAGCAGCTCGGTGAATGACCTCCATGGTGAAAACTCTAGAGCATGTGAACGTGAACCCAATTAGTAACAAGTAAAAGTAGAATGGTAGACAGAATATGTTACCGGATCTGAAACGAAATATTAGCATCAAACATACCAACCAAAACTTTTATTCAGGGTCACGAATTATAGCTCGATATGCTTGCGCCATCTATCCGGTATGAGACTGGGCGGTCAACCAAAAGCACTGGGTAGAACACCTAAAAGTAAGCTAGGGAAAAGTTTATTGGTCAGAAGGAGCGTTAGCTAATGCGAAAAATAGGGCCCCGAAGAGAGCTAGCTAAGGAGGAGATAGTTGGGCTTCGAGCGCTTTGACGGACCGTCGTTTGCATTCAATTCGCGCGCGCCAACGGCGGTTGTCTTGTTTGTATTTCAAACAAAAGGAACAACATTCCAACAGGCAAACCGCCTAATTTCCTAACACGTGGTTGGCGGCATCCAGTTTCGGTTTTGCCTGTCACTGTGGCCAGCCACAGAACGCCTGCGCGTGCAGAGGGACCATGGGCGGCTTGCGCTGCAACACGCACCGCTCTAACCACACACCCCATATACAGGGTAAACCCAAAGGAATGAAAACTATAAATTTAATATAGATGGAAATTGGGTGTTGCCCACCCGAAAACACTGCACAACCACGACGCGTTTCGATGTAATTTCAACTCATCAGGTGAAGACAGCAGGCCCCGATCCCGCGACCATCGGAATAGTAGCCTACACCACTACACCTTTGGCTACCGGGTCACTTTGGTCAACGCTTTTTGTCACAACGGTAAATGACTAATTGGAGGGTCAAGTTTGGACTACATGTTGTGGCAAAATGCATTGCCCACCGTGACCCGGTAGCCAAAGAGGTAGTGGTTTGCGCTACTATGCCAATGGTCGCGGGATCAAGGCCTGCTGTCTCCACTTGATGAGATGAAATTACATCGAAACGCGTCGTGGTTTTGCAGTGTTTTCGGGTGGGCAGCACCCAATTTCCATCTACTTTGAATCCGGTCCCAGTGATCGCAGTGACCAAGGTTCATTTCAGTGTGAATCACAGTCCATTACCTTGAGGTTGCGTGTCGCAATCCAAGCACACAACGTGTAGTCCAAACTTGACCCTCCAAATTTAAAATATTTTAGAATAGTTTACACATTCAAACGGAGTAACCTCCAGGTCAGTGAAGACCCAATGGGACTACTTCGAGGTGAGTTGACTTTCTGTAGTGTCATACTGGGGAAGGGCTAATTTTTGTAAGGGAGGGAAGGGGTTTCACGGTCATTGTATGCCTTGACCTTAATGGACCTTGGAATTGTTACATTTGTTATTGTTATTCCTTGTGGTATTACAGGCTAGATACTAAATTGGTAATTAAATAAATAAATATTTAGTCTCGACTATGCGAGGCACGCCAGTTGAGGCATGATCAGGTATGTACAGCTGTACAGACATTTTATGGGAACTGTAGTGACAGTAGAAAATTGTTCATATGTCCATGCTTGGAACTGTGCGATGGTGAACATGCGAAAGAACGATTTGTTTGGACATAATCGCTCTGCCATATATCGCAGTCATACCTCGAGTAATAATAGATAAAGAATCCTGAGTGATCCATTGGAAGATAATTGAAGAGCAAGCTATCCAGTATGATGATTCTAATTGAGCTGCCAGTGTGAAGTTATGGGCTGTGACTTTATTCAGTGGCGAGTCACATTCGCCACGTTGCAGTGTTGTTAAACGGACATTTGTGGCTTTTTATAGGGAGAACGCTTGCGTCTTGAAAACGATTAGGATGAAGGAAAGTGATAATTACCGGTGTATGTGAAGGTCACACACTATTTGAACTCAGGAATTTATAAAGTGTAGGTGAAGCGTGAGAGCATCTGTTATGGAAGGCAGGAAGTGCGTTTGCGGCTTATATGTGTATACCAACGTTGTAATTGAGTATAGCCGATAGTATATATAATCACGTGCTTGGAAATCTTTGATAATAATTGCCCTTATGATAGTTGTAGATGTAGTATTTATGTGAATTTACATCCATAATGGAAACATTTGTTTGCTAAAGGTGTTTTATTTGTAATGCTGAACTGGAGAAATCAGGACGTTGGATAGCACGGGTCAATGGATGTTAAATGGCATGATTTCATAGAACTTCCCTATTGTACAAGAACGTGACCATTCGCGTAGCGAAGAATAATCATGTGACTGAGTGCTGTCTGTTTCAGTCAGGGAATCAGGCCGAACAACGGTTATAACAACTAATACGAGTTGATGTAAAACGTTTTTCAAATGTATATACATATATTAGCGAGTAGCCTGTACCGGAAGCCCGGAGAGCGTTTCGAAAAGGCAAATCGGGTTGCAGGGAAACTTGTTTTGATATTGTACAAGATTCCCTGTGACCTAGCTATAAAAGAACGACACTGTTGACGCTCTAGCTAGGAAGACGGCGGATGCGCAGCACACAAGGCGGTGGCGCGCTGGAACCGAAACGAGGGCTAAGCAAAAAATGGCGATGAGCAAGTCAAGCATTAGAAGTCAGCAAGCAGTCCAACCAACCATACCGGTTTCCTAGGTGTAAAATGAAACATTTTTAGTTAGCATTTTACACGGGCAAATCAGGGATTCTCCAGACTGCTATATGGCTCTCCCCATAAGGGAATGTGTAAGCAGTCCTTCGACCTACGTGTGGACTGTCCGTCGCGGGCCAGCCTTCTGCGAGACCAGTCTGGGAAACCGGATGCAGCTGATGGTAGGAACCATGCAATCGGACCCTAATGGGCTTCCGCCCTTGTCCCCCTGCGGTGCGGAAACAGGAAAAATTTGTTTGTAGGGGACAATTAGTAAACTTCACGTAGGCGGTTGAGTGGGAACTTCGTCCAACTTCCATTTGACGTGTGGGGATCCAGCGAAATATGAAACCGTGGTGCAATCAACCGACGGTGTATATGGAAATCAAAAGGAAAAGCAGTGTAAATGGATAGCAATACACAAAGGAGTGCAGAGCTAAAAACGTACAATGCTGTCTTTGGGTTTTCCAAAGGTTTTGCTCTTCTTTGTTAGCTTCAAAACGTTTTGGTCTTTCCTTCTGGATTTTGGTAAGCAAGAGCAAGAAAAAGGTGCAGTTGCACGTCCAATGTAAAATTAGGAGGCAAACTAAGCTGCATGCAAGGTTGAGGCAACTACGACGTTCCTACTACAAGACGTTCAACTTTGCGCATGTGCTGAGAGCCAACGAGATTGCCAGCCAGCTATCGTCCAGGTCTGTATTGATTAAAACATCCCAAGTAAGAGCAGCCAGGGCCAGTTCAAACAAAGCCAAGCACCTCAGCTGGCTGCTGCGTTCTCGCACTTCTCATTATGGAGCAAAGATCACTTCCATACGCGTCGGCCCTTGCAAAGCAAGTGAAGATCCACGGACTATATGTGAGATGTTCAACTCTTACTTCAAATACTCCCAGTGTGAAGAACTGTCCCCGGTCACTACTGAGCTGGATGTGTCCACAAACGAGCTGCTCTCCACGGTTCAGTTCGATGTAAAAGGCATTCGTTCCGCTATCAAAACCATAAAACCATCCACCAAACTTGGTCCTGATGGAATTCCACCCATACTACTTAAGAATGGGGGCGATGACCTTTCCATACTCCTCTTGAAACTCTTCACACTCTCTATGGAGAAGGGCCAATACCCATTGGCTTGGAAGCACTCTATCATCACACCGCACCATAAAGGTGGCTCCGTACAGGAAGTCAGCAACTACCGACCCAAAAACCACACATCTATTCTCTCACGTGTGATGGAGAAATCGGTTAAGCGTGCGCTTATGGCCTGCTTGAATGCAGGAGGCCACGTTAGCAGGTCACAGCATGGTTTTCTAAGCGCACCATCCTGCGCAACCTGCCAGCTTGATTTTCTCAACCTAGTCACTGGCGCGATTGATTCAGGTCTGGCGATTATTACGCTATACCTCGATATGCAGAAGGCGTTCGATAGGGTCCCCCATTAAACGCCTATTACATAAGCTCAAGGCTTACGGTGTAGTCACCCCTCTGCTTGACTGGCTTAAATCCTACCTAACCGGGCGTACGCAGTCCGTGAAGGTAGCACACATTGATTCCATCCCTGTCCCAGTTTCCAGCGGTGTTGTGCTAGGCAGCGTGCTTGGACCAAACCTGTTTTTGATTTATGTGAACGACATCTGTAGCAGCCTGCGCCATGGTCGCCCATTCCTCTTTGCCGACGATATAAAGGTCGTATATGTCTTCCCACCAAGCGCTAAAGTATCCGCACTACAAGAGATCCGTGAAGACCTGAAGACAGAAGAGTCGTGGTGTCAAAATTGGCAAATGACATTCTCTGCTGATAAATCTAGTATTCTAACCCACAAATGCTCCATATCGGATGGTGCGTTTACGTTGAAGGGTACGCCCATCCAACTAAAAACGTTAGCTACTGAACTAGGTATTCGCTATTCTATGACCCTCAACTTTTCAGTGAATGTGCAGTATCAGGTAGCAAAAGCACGCAGAATGGTCTTCTACATATGCCGCCACATTAACTCGGCTGAAGCACGGTTGGAGCTTTACCGCAGTCATGTTCGTCCGCAGCTGGTATATTGCCCCTTTATCTTCAGTAATTTGCGGAAACCAGACCGCATATTGTTCGAAAAGGCTCAGCGGCGGTTTACCAAAATAGTAGCTCCACAAGGCCCAGCTCTTACTTACCTACAGAGGTGTAACCATCTCAAACTCCAGCCTCTATGGCTGCGGCGCGTTATCTTAAACCTGTGCTTCTTACATAAGTCAATATACCAAGCGGTGCACAGTGATATCCCCAGCCTGACACTGAGAAGAGGATCAGAATTCAACCTCCGAAACAAGCACTGCACAGTTGCCCCGCTGCCCGCGAGGAAGAAACTACGTTCACGTTTCTTCCTTGTCGCTTATGTAAATATCTGGAACAAATTACCTTCACAGCTGCGGGAGATTCACAATCCACAGACTTTCAAGCAGGAGGTACG
The DNA here is from genome assembly GCA_944474145.2 of Dicrocoelium dendriticum. Classification (NCBI taxonomy): domain Eukaryota; kingdom Metazoa; phylum Platyhelminthes; class Trematoda; order Plagiorchiida; family Dicrocoeliidae; genus Dicrocoelium; species Dicrocoelium dendriticum. The sequence goes on along the minus strand of CALYDF020007492.1, from coordinate 1,269 downwards.
AAAGTTTATGTGCCTGGATAACATAAGACGCCTTTTCAACATCGGTGATTCTGATGACAACCTTTTTGAGACCGGCCCCGATGGGGCATAGATCACATTTTGGTCAGCTCTAGCGCAACTTTGTATTGCACTCAACTAGGCTCCATGACAGGAGCATCTTGAGCTCACAGGTCCTCCCCATACTTTGCGGTCCCTGTCACACTACGTGAGAGATCTTGGCCCGATCAGTTGCACTCATCTTACAGATGTTAGGACTGCTAATCCGACCACAAAATGTATTCAACCTACCCCAGTAGTAGCTGAGCGCTTTACTGGCTCCCACCGACAATTGGTTAAATGGGAAGTCTTGAAATAGTAGGCGCTACCGCAAAGGCAACGTGGAAACGCTAATCGGTAGCTCAAACCCTTTGAAAGCTCCTTCTCGACGCCCAGTTTCTTACTGCGCAACAGATCAGCACGTAAAGCAGCCTAGTACTATTGATTGGGAGCATCGTAAGCCTGTAGGCATTGACCAGGTAGGATATTACATAGCAATGGGGAAGCAATCCGAACGGACAGACTTTACTTCACTTCTCCCTTCTCTTCTACACTTTAGTTCCTTCGTCTCCATCTTTACCCCTTAGTATTTTCCAAATACCTAGTCCACTAGGTCTCTTGCGAATACTTATAATTGTGACCCATGAGTCACGTCTACTAAAAACATTTGAACAACATTAAGCCTTGTGTGAAATGCCAGGTTCTAGCGTTGTTGCCCTAATGGAAGCTTTTTCATTAAGTCTGAGCACTAGTTACTATAGTCAGCAGTTTCCAAACACTATCAGTAGGTAAGCCGCAAAAGAAAAAGTATATCTTTTTTATTGTTGACAATGAGCGCACTTTAAAAGTTCTAGACCCAATAATCAGACATTTTGCTCTCCACTTATACTCTCTTGGCCCTGATATACTTAGCTTCATCTGGTATACATGTGCCTTTCGCTATTGTCAACACTAGTAGACAGGCATAAAGAAAACCAGATCCTCTTCTTTAACAGCTTTTGCTCGTAAAACACTCGCACTTCCAGATTTCATTTCACTGGCACGAAAGCTAACCAATGACAGAGAGGCCCCTGTCACACTGGCTGGCTGGAGCACCAGAAACTTTCTTTCACCACTTTTCTTAGCTTGGCCGTCCGTTTTAGTGGGTTGCCTATTTCGGGAGCCCAGAGAGCGATTCCAGAAGACAGATCGAGTTGCAGGGAAATTTTTATTGGTTCAGCAAAAGATTCCCTG
>CALYDF020007491.1:0-12458 GCA_944474145.2 Dicrocoelium dendriticum | reverse complement strand
TAGATCGACATGCACGAAGCTCGAATGCTGACCGAGAATGAAATAGCAAGAATATGTGTTCTATATTTGTGAGTGGTTCTAATCGACGCGAGATATAAAATGAGCATGTGTCCTATGAATAATAGATTTCTGGTCAGTGGCCCAGACGTTGGTTTTTTGCTTCACGGTGGGTCACTTGACATGGTGACAGAGGTGCTGACGCATTTGATGTACAAACGTTGATTAAATTGCCGCACCTCTGCAAAATGACAGAAAGCACATTACCGGATAGCTGGAAGACGTGGAAAGCGAAATAGATGGATTTCGCTATGCTGATCGCCTTAGATGAACATGCGAGATCATATCAAATAGCGATGTTCAGGTACTGCATCCGCAAAGATGCGAGACGGGTATTAGAAGCCTGGAACTTCTGCGATTATGACGAAGAACTGGATCTTTCAGAAATAATCAAGTGGTTTGGTGATTTATGTGAAGGCCGATCAAATCTTTTCGCTTGATGCTGCAGATCGACTAACGTTAGCTCACTTTCTATCGAAAGTCGACAAGAAAAGCAAGATATTTTAATAGACAACAGATGGGATAGCGAGAAGCATGGATGGACTATTGCGACGCCGTCAATTCAAGGACGATCAGTACCGTTAAGACTTGACTCAAGAGCCACTGTGAGTAAACTGTTTGACAAAAGCTGCATCGGAGTGGAGTGCAGTGTAGCACAGAGTTGTCACAAAGGGTGGAACAACTTGATGAGACATACGAAAGGAGAGGCTATGGCAAAGATTTTCAAGAAGGCAAAGAATTGACTTATCAAACTCCGAAAGACATATACATATGCTTAGGTAATGCTATATAGAAAAAATACCCCTAGACAATTCGGTAACAATCCGGAGCAATTTCTATTCAAGCACAAAGCAAACCGGAAGCTCGCCCGCAGTGGAAGAGGCTACGGAAACTGCAACACAGGAGCTACGAAAAAAAAAGAAAAATGGGAGGATGTGGAGGCGAGGTGCCACATTTAGATGCCGGGTTTTTAGCCATCGATCGAGGTAAACGATTTCGGACCAACACTCTGAAAGATGATCAATCGCTACAAGAGGCGAACTGAAGGATAGCACGCAATCGATTTAGATCGATATGAACGAAGCTTAAACGCTGGTCGAGAATGAAATGGCAAGAATATGTGTTCTACGTTTGTGAGTGGTTCTAATCGATGCGAGACATAAAATAAGTATGTGTTCTATAATAAATTTCTGATTGAGGTCCAGACTTTGATTTTTCGTTTCACGGAGAGTCACTTGACAGCCACAGGTGTTTTAAATTGACAAAGACCGACTGAGTTTTGTCGATCCGAAAGAAACTTCCTTTCCAATGGTAGTACCAGCAGACAGCTGCCTACGTAGACAAAGCTATCCACTTATTCAGACTTTCTACCTTCTATAGTAAACATGAGGACGGGGGAGTGCCAATCCTGAAGCAGCACTGAACTTTGACGGGGCAAAGCACATTCCGTACTTAGATGACTCAATTGCCAAACGGTTCAGAATGGTTCGTATGCTTTGTGAGCAGTCACCAAGTAGGAGGATAGCATCGGCATAATCTAAGTCGGTCGGCTGCTTTCACGGAAGTAGCTGTAGACTAAAATTTTGGTAACCGTCTAGAGCTCTCGACAGGACGTCTTCAGTCGCAGAATTGAAGAGGAACTGGGAGATAGGGTAGCCCTATCGTACACTGCTATTAGCAGCGAAGGACGAAGAGAGCCTGCCAGAGACCCTCACTCTCGGAGATGTGGAGGTAGAGTGCGTGTAGGATGGCAGTGTACTTTTCTGGGACCCCGTTCATTAGCAAATAATGTCAGCGCAGATCGATCAACCGAGTCGAATGTAACATGGATGTCAAGAAATGCGACGATGGTAGGCCTCTGGTAAAAATGGCGGTGTTCTATGATTTGGCAAAGCGTGAATATCTGATCCACACACCGGCGGCCAGGTTGGAAGCCAGCGTGTTCTTCCTGGTACTGCGACTCACGAATGGAAAATAGTCTACGGAGTAGAATGGATGCCAATGATTTGGGGGCAATCGAAATGAGACTAATCCTCTGGTGATTAGTGCAGGAAGTGCGAGTACCCTACTTAAAAATCGGGACAATAACCGACTCGTCCCAGGAAGAAGGCAGCTTTTCTTCATGCCAGATTTTGGAGAAAAATGATGTTAGCTGGCTGAGAATAACTGCGCCTCCATACTTGAACAACTCAGGAGGAAGTTCATCTGAGTCGGCAGTCTTGAATCATTTCAAGTATCGAGTCACAAGACAAACTTCCGTTTCGCTGGGTGGATCAAGGGTGACGATCCATGGCAGACAGCTTGGTTCTCAGAGCATACAAGTGGACGGCAAGGGCCAAATGAACTGGGAATGAAAGTGTTCGGAACACCCATCTGTGTCTCTGTAGATTGGCGATAGGCGAACCATCCACTTCGTAAATACTTTCACTGACAGGGTTTTTGTAGCCAGTGGATCTAATGAGCTAGAATAGCATGCGAGTATTTCCAGACAGGGCAGCGGTCTCCATTTCCGAAGCACGCTGAGACCACCAGGCTTCACGATCACTGTGTAGGCTTTGTGTAGTATAATTGAGCAGTCAGAGAGACCAGAGAGTGGTGAATCAAAACCTGGGAAATCAGGCTTTATTCATCTGTGAATAGAGGCGAGAGCTAAAAGTGTAACGGATAAGAGAACTGTTGTGACAATGACACGTATGCAAAGGTGAATAATATCACACGTTGCTTGAGCTGCTGACTGACAGAACGGCGCACTTCATTATAATTACATTCCGCAGGGATATTTCTGCGGCGGTCAGATAAATCCAAAGAACGCGTAGAGATCCAGATCTTCATAGGGCGCTGAGTAAGACAACAGACTAAGTGCCCAGAAGAGATCATACTCCTTTGAATGAACGTCCAGTGTTCATTAATGTCTTGCGGTGGATCGCCACAGTGCACCAGCCAGGTAAGATTGATAGCTTTGCCGAACCGAGACAGTGCTTCGTTTTCAGGGATCTTCAGAAACTCATGCAGTTGGTCGCACAGACAAGAGATTGGTCTGAGTCAAGAAAAGTGATCAGATGGATCTGCAATCCTTTGCACTACCCCGCCATCTGAAAGTGGCTGCGATATGATCAGTCTGAGACCATGATTGAGACGCAGAAGAGGGTTGCCATGTGTCGGAACGTCTCATCGAATGCCAAAAGCTGGTACTTGAGAGAAACAGGTGATTATCTTTGCACAGTGTGAGAAGTCCCTCTCCATTATCTAAGCGGCTCGCACCGAGCGTATGGTGACCACCGAGGTGACTTTCGCAAGATAAGAGGTGACCGATTCGTGCCTTGAGATCCCCAGTAGAGACAACAATATTGGATTAGACTCTGCTCCGGAGCTAGTGAAGTTCCCGGTAGAAATGGCCCTTAACTGTATCGGAACTACAGTCAGTTGGAGCGTAAGCTGAGATCACATACAAGTTGCGTTTCCTCTCACGACATAAGATGATCCCGCGCAATCCCTGAAGCCGAACTACACACAGTCGGCTGTTAATCGGGGACTAGTCCAGCAGTGCGACCTAGGCTTTGCCACTTAGCGATACACCAACGCCAGTCAAACTTCCCGCAACTACTTTTGTATCACTATAAACGCGAGTGAAGTATGGGTCCGTGGTCAGTGGGAGATCCCAACTTACATACAGTACTGGATTTTGTAAGCGCGTTTTGGAAAGAAAGCAAACATCGATGTCGAGAGATTCCAAAGTGCGCGCAAGACCAGCTTACTGTCCGATCTGCCTGAGTGTACGTACATTGAAGCATGCCAGACGGAACGAAGACCGAGGCCGAAGGACTGCGACTGGGCGAGCTTTCTGGGTGTCGACGAAACCATCGGGAGTAGAATCATGAAAAAAGGAGTCAGATGGTAAACAGATAACGGTGACTGGCAACAAATGAACAGGTGGAGTGTGAAGGCGTGTGAGTAGTAGAAGGTATAGCGCGTGGATCGTGCGCTATATATCCGGTACGCGACTAGACGACCAACCAAAAGTAGTGGGTAGAAGACACAAAAGTAAACTAGGGAAGTTTATTGGACGGGAGGAGCGTTAGCTAATGCTAAAAATAGGGCACCCGGAGAGAGCTAGCTAGGGAGAATGTCGTTGGCGTCGAGAGCGTAGACGGAGCGTCGTTCGCAGTCGAGCCGCGCGCCAAAGGCGGAGATCGTGTTCGTGTTTTCAACAAACTGGAACAACGTTCCAACAGGCAAACCGAATAGTTCCCTAATACATAAGAAAGCTATAATTTGAATATTTTAGAATAGTTTACACAGTCATACGGGGGAATCTCCAGGTCGCTACAAAGGAAAAGCAGCTGAGAGCGGTATAGCAGTTCATAATTCTGTCAGTGGGGGTGATACTACCCGGTTGCCCAAGCCGAAGTAGAGCCTTTGTCTAAATAGCCTGCTCGCAAAACAGCGGGGCGAATTCAGGGAATCGCGCCTATTGGTAACTGAAAATTCAGTGTATACGTCTTTGGCTTGGTCGGTTACAGAATAGGGGCACATATGCTAGAGTACAATCCCCAGGGAGAGGAAACAAGGGACAGCGAATTTATGTAGTGGCGAGTCACATCCGCCACGGCAGTGTTTTTAATCAGACGTTTGTGGTTTTTTATAGGGAGAAGGTTGTCAGGCAAAAACCCACCACCTCTTGGAACACTGCCGCTGAACACTTCGTTGGAGCGGTGTAAACCCGAATCACCCAGCTGGCACCCCGAGGAGTTAGTTCGGCAAAACAGCCAGTCTTACTGATTGATCACCAAAACAGGTCAGGTCAGGTCAGATGGACGATAGAGGCTTCCGCCTAACGAGCGTCCAGTTCTTGTGCCGGTAAGTGAAGCGACCCCCGGCACTTCGACGTTGGATTGTCCCTTCTTGCTTCTGCAATGGAATGAAGCAAGAACAAGAGCAATCTCTGCACTTTCATATGCCAGCATCAAAATACACTACATATTAAAGTACAACTACAATATCTCTGGAAAAAGGATGGACCAACAATTGTCTAAGCCCGTTTTGAAGGCTTCTACGGTCTCAGACTCCACTAAATCAGAAGGAAGTTTATTCCAGTAGTTAACTACCCGGTTCGTAAAAAACTTTGCCCTGATGTCCAAACGAGCTCTGTGATGTTTAAGCCTCAGGCGATGCCCGCGCAGATGGTCTGACGTAGCCAGTTCAAACAGATGGGTGGAACTAATACCACTAAGTCCCTTAATGATCTTAAACGTCTCTATCAAATCCCCTCTCAACCTACGCCGTTCCAGGGAAAATAATGCTAAGCTACTTAGACGATCTTCATAAGACTTCCCTCGTTGACCTCCAATCATCCTGGTCGCAAGTTTCTGAATCTTTTCTATACAAGTGATGTCACTACGGAGGTACGGTGACCAGGCTTGAACGCAATACTCCAGATGTGGCCTGACCACTGCTTTATATAAGGGCAAGAATACTTCTGCTTTAGTGTTACTCAGCGCCCTCCTAAGACGAAATAATTCGGGTTGTGCTTTATTGGCAGCATGGCGACACTGTGCCGAAGGCTTAAAATTGTTCGCTACAATGACACCTAGATCACGGGCTTCGTCAGTGCACCGCAATGATAGAAATCCCACAGGAGACTGAACTGCAATTCCGCTACCACTACTAGTCAATAGTTGACATTTGTTGGCATTTAGAGGTAGGTCCCATTGACTTGACCAATTCACCACAGTGAGGATGTCCTTAGCCAATGTCGCACGGTTTCCCCTACTGACCAGCTTCAAGTCATCTGCGAAGATGTAGCAGGGGTCCTCAAGAAGAGGAGCCAGGTCATTCATAAACATAAGAAATAGCAATGGACCCAGAACCGAACCTTGAGGGGCACCACTGTAGGCATGACCAACACTAGAACTCGTTTCCCCAACGCTGACTCTGAATGTCCTTCCACGTAAGAATTCAGAGAGCCATAGTAGTAGTTGAGGATGCAATCCAAACCATGTCAGCTTCTCAATTAAAAATCGATGATTCACGGAGTCAAAGGCTTTACTGAAGTCTAAATAGCACACCTCTACCGATATCCCACCATCAAGACAACGGGTAATCTCGTCCAAAAAGCACAATAAATTGGTAAGACAAGACTTCTTTTTGAGAAAGCCATGCTGTTCCGCTCTAACTAGATTGTGCTCAGTCAAGTGCTCACAGATCCTGTTCCTTATAAGCTTTTCCAAGCATTTCAGCATGATGCTGGTCAAACTAACAGGTCTATAGTTAAGAGGCACCGACTTAGAACCCCCCTTGTGGATGGCAACAATAGTCGCCTCCTTCCAATCACGTGGCAGCTTGCCTTCTTGAAGAGACTGGTTGAATAACTCCACTACGGGATACTGGAGGATATCAGCCAGAGGTTTAACTATGGCGGGATGTACGCTATCAGGACCGGCTGATTTATAAGGGTTCAAATTGGCCAGCACTGTGAAGACCTCTGAGACATTGAGAATAATTTCCTGCATTGTGTAGCTAGTTGAGCAGTGCGGTAGTGATGGCAAGGCTGACCCACTATCCTTCCGATGCAGGCTTTGGTAGACACGTAGCAGCACTTCTACTTTATCGACGTCGTCTACAGCCTGGGTACCGTCCTCCATAGTTAGACAGCCGACCACCTCTCTTAAAGAAGCATTTGACTGGACATAACTGTAATAACACTTGGGATTAGTTTTCGCAAGTTTAGCCAACCTAAGCTCATATGAGTACTTCGCCTGCCGCTGTAACTTAATAGCCATGTTTCGACACCTTTTGTACTGCAGCCAGCGTCGAAAGCCCCGAATTTCTTGATATTTTCTCCACTCAGCATTGCGCCTCTTTATCACTCTATCAATTTTTCTTCTCCACCATCGGGGTTTCCCAAGATGTCTCCTAGGGCTAAGAGGAGCAAATTCATTCAGCAACTGTACAAGTCCACTTTTAAGTAGAAGCCACCTCTGTTCCAAAGTAGCCTTGTCCTGTTCAGGGACCTAGTTAGCTGTATCAACAGATTGGCACTTTCGCAAGTGACATGGATATTTGGTAAAGTTAAATAAACAGAAAAATGTGCGATTATATTGTACGTTAAAACATTTAGGATAAATATGCTCATGCATTAATCCGGATGCGTCAATGTTGATAACACGAATAACGTAGAATTGTTCGAGAGACGGAAGAGTTACTCTGTTCGTGTAAATGTGACAGTGTTTTTAGTCGACTAAATGAGTGGGGAGATGACTGTGACAGACCAGCAGAAGGGACTTCCAAAGCTCCTAGGATATGCGGGAACCGTGCGACACAAGATAACTAGTCGAATACAAGGGATACCACGTCTATATGCACCATGTGATATGGTAGGATCACTGATAATTAAAGATAAGTTTACAATAGTCGATGATTCACAAAAGTATTATTCAAGATTGATGCGACCACTAATAATGTGATGGTGAGGTTACTAACTCGGCGCTAGCCGCTGACACTCATGATAACTTCGCAGGTAAAACGATGTAGATACTTCACTTCGCATTCACGTCAGTCGCCTACCATGGCGCACCATGTTAGTGAGCAGATTGCTTAGAAAAAAAAATAATTAAAGGAATCAGGGGAGAAGCAACAGGACCACGAATATTCGAGGCCATTCGGAGCCACCTCGGTGCCTATAGAGTCCCTGGGAGGGTTGTGGGGGATCGAATAGGATGAAAACAAAAAACCTGGCCAACCGATCGCCGCCGAGTAATTTAGGCGCCTACCCTTGCAATCCACAAGTCACTGGTTCGATCCTACCACCGCGCCAGCAGTATGCTGCGTCAACGCACGCGATTATTGGTGATCGTGTGGCAATGAAGCACCGGCGTGCCACAAGCGTATATATTGCATGTTACTTTCTGAATGTGGAGAAGTTCCGGTTGGTAGTTATCATCGATCTTTTACACTTGTGCCATCCGTTTAACTGCAGTTCATCTCATCCCGCCAATGCAGTGAATTATCAGCATGGCAACCAGGTCAGATGCGGGCAAGGTTCGCGGTAGGCCAAAACACCTGTCGCGTAAATGTAATGCAAAAAGGCATCAGCGGAACCCTCATTACTTATACCGTTGTTTCGCTGCCGTGCAAGCACCACCGGTCGCAAGTGGGCTAAGGATAGTGCGAGAGTCCCCAGTGCCCCATACACAGGTTAAAAACCCGCGCCGTCAGCTGGCGTATATGTAAAATATGCCCGATGAATGTATACGTGAGGAAATACAAATTGTATGGGTGTTACCCACTAGAGCATCGTAATGAGACCTTCCGTATACTTCAGTAAACCCGTGAGTTAAGGGAAGACATTTTATACCAAACACGAAGACAGCGCTGTCCGAGTGGCAAAAGATCAACAATGTTGCGAAGCGTGGTCCAGAGAGTTAATGCAGTTCAAGTTCAAGTTCAAGTTCAAGCGGGACTGGAACGATAGGATAGATCCCGTGAGTGTTCCTTCTTCGGCGGGTCGTTGAACCAGGAGTTGGCGAACTTTGAAATACTGATGGACCTAAAACAAAGACCGCATCACACCCTGTCCAACCAATTAATGCCCACGTATCCTGCCCTAGCAGTCCCTGCTGGGTCGGTTACGTGAAGTAAGAAAGAGAAAAAAGTAAACGCAGGAGGCAAAAGAGAAAGTGATAAGAGCTAAGCAAGTGGAGTACCAAGATATTTGAGTCAATAAAAAAAGAACTGAAAAATGAAGGTGCAAATACTGATCCAAGATATCTTGGATCTTCGGTAACCGCGTGAGTTCGTTCCAGTATTGCTCCTCTTTGTCCCTTTTGATCGTGTTAATTCGCTGTGTTTATCCTTTTATTCAATATTGTTGTATTCTCTTTTGTATTAACTTGTTGTGACTACTTATTCATCTTAAGCCATCATACCTGCATTAATTTGGTCATTTAATCCCACCAGACTACCTATCTTTTTATTATTCTATACGTGGCTGTTACGTGCTATTTGTAATGACATCGGTGGCTGGCTATAAATGTGGTGAGCACCGTTGTGGCGTTGAGGTCAAAGAGGGAATCCAGTGCGACAGATGCTTGTTATGGTACCATAACAACTGCTCTAGATTAGACCAGGACTCTATTGATCTTTATGCCCGACATTCCCAATTAAAGTGGATTTGCTTCCACTGCGTGTGCTTAGCAGACATTGGTTCTCGCTTGATACACGATCGGACTTTTGATCCAGTTACTCATGTCTCAGCTGTGCATGAGTCTGCTAGTAGAAACTGTGTGCATAGACTAGACATTGCCGAGAAGTTGATTCGTGACCAGAGCTTGCTAATTGAGACATTGCGTTCAAAAGTTGAAGAGTTGCAGTCTTCATTGGAATGTTACTTGCGAAGTGCAGAACTTGCTATGGGTAGACAACGAAACGTTCTTATCTACAATAGGGAGGAGCCAGTCATACGAGAAACTAAAACTCGACGGGACCTAGACAGAAGGCGAGTGCACGATATCCTTCGTATAGCCGGAATACCGTTATACGTTGGTATCAAAAGAGTACATCGTGTTGGCAGCTGGAGAGAAACAAGTATGCTCCGCCACCAAGGTTATGCAAGGCCTATCCTGGTTGAGTTTCGGAACCCTATACACCGGGACCTTCTACTTAACAGGGCTGGGTTGGTTGCAAGTCAGACAAATGGTCGGTATCAAATAGCACCGGACACACTAACTTCGAAGGCTAAAGCCCCTCGGCTGAGCCGGTTAGAAGGTACTAATACCAGCTTGGCTAACGAATCTGCGGTCTCACACGTTGGAATTCACGATAGTGAGCCTCACGTTACGCAGACACCTAAGCAAAACTCTAGCGTTTGCTCTCCTGTGGCAAGGGCAGTCAGCTTGTCTGGACAACCCCCTTCACAAGACGCCAGCGAGATAACTCCTGGCCTGCATTTGGTTGTGGAGAAACTTGCTCTTGATGGAAATGTGAATCACACCTCTATGGCGGAAGAGGGTAGTGAAGGTGTGGCAATGGGACTTCAGCCGGTGCGTTCAAAAACAATCGAGGCCTCATGCTCGATAGTAGTGGCACCAAAGTCCATGGGTGGTATGCCCTTTTCACAAAATGATAGGATAAATGAAAAACTTGCCACACCTAAATTGGACCGTACAGAAAATCCGAAGTGCAGTGCTGTTAGGTCGACTCAGGTAAATGGGAGAAAACCCGTCGGGAGTTTATCCAGCAAGCCCAGGCGGGCGAAGCCAGGAAAGGGATTATCCCGTAATGCGTTACAGCAGCCCAGCGTTGATTCATCGACTCAGGCAGCTGATCGAAATGAAATGGTACAAAAAAACGGGTTATCCCCTCGGGCTCTACGTCCGAGGGGAAACAACCGCGTTCGGAGAGACTAAGCGTGTGGTACACTAATTGTTGTAGTGTGCGTAACAAATGGGGGGAATTAGTGACGCGTTGTGAGCATGTTGATGTGGCCGCTGTGTCGGAGTCCTGGCTCTCTCCAGATGACCTTATTGGTGATCTGCTTATAGACTTTGCGTGCTACAGGGCTGACAGGCCCGGGTATCAGACTGGTGGAGGAGTACTCTTGCTTATAAAGTGCCAATATAAACACTGGGAGGCTCCATTTACCATGAGTTCTGCTAACGTTCAGGTGGTATCCTGCTATCTAAGAGCATGGGGTAGATTGGAGATTATAGTATGTGTTTATCGTAGCCCATCCTCCACGCGAGAAGAGGACAGGGATCTTGGTACGTTACTAAGACAGGCGGCAATGGCCGCACCTAATTTTCTGATCGTCGGTGACCTAAACCTTCCGCATGCTGATTGGCAGCATGCTGAAAACAGAGTGGGTACTTTAGAGAAGGAACTAGTAGATTGGATGCACGTAAATGCGTTCGAGCAATACGTCAATGTTCCGACTAGGAGTCGTACTGGGAGTACCCCTTCAACCCTTGATATCGTGATCGCCAGACATGGTCACTTGATTGACCTATGCGTGGAGCCACCCATAGGTAAGAGTGATCATTGTGTTTTGACCTTTTCTCTGGACACACCGAGGCTTGCAGAGAACCGTCGAATGGGAAGAGATTTAAATCGTATTGATTTTACGAAGCTGCGGGATCGAGCCCTTCAGATCACTTGGATCCCTGAACAGGACAAGGCCACTTTGGAACAGAGGTGGCTTCTACTCAAAAGTGGACTTGTACAGTTGCTGAATGAATTTGCTCCTCTTCGCTCCAGGAGACATCTTGGGAAACCCCGATGGTGGAGAAGAAAAATTGATAGAGCGATAAAGAGGCGCAATGCTGAGTGGAGAAAATATCAAGAAACTCGGGGCTTCCGACGTTGGCTGCAGTACAAAGGTGTCGAAACATGGCTATTAAGTTACAGCGGCAGGCGAAGTACTCATATGAGCTTAGGTTGGCCAAATTTGCGAAAACTAATCCCAAGTGTTATTACAGTTATGTCCAGTCAAAGGCTTCTTTAAGAGAGGTGGTCGGCTGTCTAACCATGGAGGACGGTACCCAGGCTGTAGACGACGTTGATAAAGTAGAAGCGCTGCTACGTGTCTACCAAAACCTGCATCGGAAGGATAGTGGGTCAGCCTTGCCATCACAGCCGCACTGCTCAACTAGCTACACAATGCGGGAAATTATTCTCAATGTGTCAGAGGTCTTCACAGTGCTGGCCAGTTTGAACCCTTATAAATCAGCTGGTCCTGATAGCGTACATCCCGCCATAGTTAAGCCTCTGGCTGATATCCTTCAGTATCCCGTAGCGGTTATTCAACCAGTCTCTTCAAGAAGGCAAGCTGCCACGTGATTGGAAGGAGGCGACTATTGTTGCCATCCACAAGGGGGTTCTAAGTCGGTGCCTCTTAACTATAGACCTGTTAGTTTGACCAGCATCATGCTGAAATGCTTGGAAAAGCTTATAAGGAACAGGATCTGTGAGCACTTGACTGAGCACAATCTAATTAGAGCGGAACAGCATGGCTTTCTCAAAAAGAAGTCTTGTCTTACCAATTTATTGTGCTTTTTAGACGAGATTACCCGTTGTCTTGATGGTGGGATATCGGTAGAGGTGTGCTATTTGGACTTCAGTAAAGCCTTTGACTCCGTGAATCATCGATTTTTAATTGAGAAGCTGACATGGTTTGGATTGCATCCTCAACTATTACTATGGCTCTCTGAATTCTTACGTGGAAGGACATTCAGAGTCAGCGTTGGGGAAGCGAGTTCTAGTGTTGGCCATGCCTACAGCGGTGTCCCTCAAGGTTCGGTTCTGGGTCCATTGCTGTTTCTTATGTTTATAAATGACCTGGCTCCTCTTCTTGAGGATCCCTGCTACATCTTCGCAGATGACTTGAAGCTAGTCAGTAGGGGAAACCG
>CALYDF020007490.1:0-12451 GCA_944474145.2 Dicrocoelium dendriticum | reverse complement strand
GATCAGCCACTGTGTAGGTTCGTCTGTGCTCGCATTTACCCAACCTCATGGATTACGACTTAGCAGGTTTGATCGGAAGGTTAACCTCTGTAGATCATGTTGAGAGGCTGTCGAGATCCTACTGAAGTGAATCACAATCATTGAGTGTGCGGATTACTCTCCACACTTTCAAGTCATCTGCGAACAACGTACATGGTGAGTGGAGTAGTTTAGGCACATCGTTTACATGGATTAGAAACAATATCGGCCCGAGTACGATGCCTTAGGCCACACCGCTGCTCGATGGATACCAGTCAGTTAGATGGTTGTCCGCCTGGACTCTCCACTTCCGATCAATAAGGAAATTACTGATCCATTTGTGTAGCGAACCACCAACACCGTACATTCTTAGCCTGTCAAGGAGCACTGCCTGGTTAACCTTGTCAAAAGCCTTACTGAATTCAATGTAAATGACATCGACTGATTGGCCTGGGTTCAGTGCTTGTAACCAATCGTGCCTCGTCAACATTAGGTTGGTGATGCACGAGCGACCTATATGAAACCATGCTGTGCAGAGGTCATCAGATTTTTCGACTCGAGAAGCTGCAGATATTTCTTCTTCACGATCTTCTCGAGCGTCTTTGCCAAAACTGCCGTCAGGCAGCTCGGCCGGTAGTTATCTACTTTGCTTGGGTTACCACCTTTCGGTATGGGCTTTACGACTGAGCATTTCCAGTCGTCTGGTAACAGTCCAATGGATAGTGACCTGTTAAACAGTTCACTTACAGAAGGCGAGATGACGGTCTATAAGGACTTGAAGATCAGTGGGTGTATACCATCTGGCCCAGCAGGTTTTGTCCCGTCAAGATTTGCTAGAATCTTGCTACATCCTCAATATTGCAATCCAGGCTGTTAAGTTCGGCTGGAGCGGTGCTCGTCGAACTCATTACAGACACCTGGTCACTTGCAAATACTGAGACGAAGTGCGTCGCCAAAGTGGACGCACGATCTGTACTCGAGGTTAGGCGCTGCCCATTGGAATCTTCTAACACTGGGATATTGGCCACATGTCTCTGGCGCCGTTTCAAATCTGCGAAGATCTTCTTGGGAGCAGTTTTTGAAGCGGTTGCAAGCTCCTCCTGGAAGCCATTGCGTGTCCTCGTTTTCGCTTCTTTGCAGCGATTTCGCTGTACCTTGCACCCATTGTAGTCCTCATTAGAACCAGATAACACGAATTTCTTCCATAGTCCGCGTCGCCGTCGGTCCAGTTTGTTGTACTATTTGTCGAACCAATGTGGTTTGACCGGCCTAACTATCCGAAATTTGAAGGGTACAAATCAGACGCACAAAGATTTTACTCCCTCTTTAATGATAGCCCAACAGGTTTCAATAGATGAAACCTGTGGTAAAGACCAGTCCGTCTGGCTTGCTGCTCGAATGAGGCCATTAAAGTCCGCCTTCCAATAGTTGAAGGCTGGCTCTAGCGGGGGAGAGTACGGCAGTGGTAGTTCAAAGCTGCCTATGATTATCGAGTGGTCGCTCGATCCCAGAGGCTCTAAGACGTGAATGTTATGCACACGCTGCTCACAGCTAGTCAAAAGTAGGTCTAAGCATGATGGAGTTGCGCGCGCTGTAATGCGTGTCGGTTGGTTGATGTGCTGTGTGACCCCGGTTTCAAATAGCAAATCCGTAAGCTTCCTCTTGACTTCACAGTGGCCGGGGAGAAGTTCAGCTTCAGGCCACTGTATTCGGGGCAAGTTGAAATCACCCACGAGTAGGAACATCTGACGACTCATGTGGTTGCGGACATGCGGCAACCAGTCCAAACTGCGGATCAGTGGGCTGCGATATACCACGCCCACGAGCAACTCGCAGCGTCTGAGGTGAATCGAACACCATGACTGCTCACATAGGCCATCAGCGCTTTGTTAGGCGCCCACTAGTCTCCCACACAAGGAAGACTTTATGTAAAGTAGAACGTCACGGCGATCATTTGATGGTCTATCGCAGCGGAAGCATGAGTCGCCGGTGATTTCCACTTCTTGGGTGGTTACCTCGGAGTTTAACCATGTCTCAGCAAGGCCTAATACGTCTGGGCGCTGAGAGGTTACAAAGTCGTACAGCACATTGCGTTTGTTCATCAGACTGCATACGTTAGTAAAGGCTACGCGCAGACCGCGGTAGGACCCGCTGGGCGCGCCTGAAGCATTAGAGACCAGTTGATCCGGATTCGTGGAGGAATCCGGGAAACTACCCGAAAATTTACAATTCGCAGATTGGGTTCTCCATCTTCTGTGCGCCGTTTTAATTCGATCATAGCAGACTTGAGTTTTGCTCTGTCTGCCGGGTATAACTCATCGCGCACGCGAATCTTTAGACCCTTTAGTCTATGAAGACGGGACTAGAGTAACATGGGGCTTGCTTCCTCAGCAAAAGTTACCCTCATAGGCCGACTTTTGCCTTCCATTCTCTTTCCTAAACGGACGATCTGCTGGACTTTGAGCCCGCCCTCATTAAATCGAGTTGTCTATCAATCAATGACTGTAAAAACTCGACGTCGCGCTCATAGCGCACCTAAGGATTGGAATCACTTGATTCAGGTGCGTGAAATATCATGAGGCTACTGCGCCTCAGTTCGCTAGACACTGCGTTTGTTTTCTTTGATGTTTCACTTTCCATTCATTATCACCAATTTGCTTATTGCAAACTGGAGATTTACTGTCAACAGAACATATTGTAGGACTTGAGAGATAGCTTGTTGAAACTTTAGTACCTTGCTGGCTTGCCGAACTACCTCTCCGTGGTGCCAGCTGGGTGGTTCGTGTGTATCCCGTTCCAGCAAAGTGTTCGGCGACAATGTTCCACCTCCATGGGGCATTGTATTCCAGCAATTGTGCTGACTTCATGGGGAGTATTGGGCCCCTGTTTGGTAATCTACCAAACAAAGGCGCATGAGCTGATCATTCAGTCAACGCCTCCCAATGGGCGCGATTCCCTAAATTCGCCCCGCTGCCTTGCGGGTAGGTTATTTAGCCAAAGGCTCGGGGTGGAGTCCCCTAAGTCAACTCCCTACTTCGGCTTGCGCAACCGGGTAGTATCACGCCCTCTCACAAAACCATGGACTTCACTACAACGCGCTCATCAGCTACTGTTCCTGCTACTCACTTTCACGCTACTCCATCACACGCCAATTGTTTGTTTGCTAACAATCCTCACTTTCGGTTACCCGATTCATCTGTTCAACAATCTGGCTGCGATTCCGGTTGCTCCGCAGATCAAGGAATTTAACCTATGGCTCTCGTTCGTCCCCGAACCTCGTTCCGTCTGGCGTGCTTCAACGTCTGACACTCATGCAGATTGGACAGCAAGCCGGTCTAGCGCGTACCCTAGATTCCCTAGACATTGATGTCTGCTGTCTTTCAGAAACCCGATTGCAAGATCCCAGCACTGTGCTTACATTGACATCCCCCACTGACCACGAAGCCAGATATCACCTGCGTCTTTCTGGAGATCCAGAAGCAAGCTCAGCGGGTTTGGCTGGTGTAGGTATAGCACTGAGTGGCAAGGCCGAGGCGGCACTACTGGACTGGTTCCCGATAAACAGCCGACTATGTGCAGTTCGGTCATCACTCGCTTGATGAGAACCGCTCTGATAACGGAGAGAGACTTCTCACATTGTGCGAGGACAACCGTCTGTTTCTCTCGAGCACTAGCTTCAGGCGTACGAAGAAGCGTTCCGCAACTTGGTGTCCCGCTTCGCCAACACAGCCTTGGTTTCAAATTGATCACATTGCGATTAGCTTCAGATGGCGCGGCAGCGTACTGGACTGCAGGTCCTTTTGGTCCAACTTCGTTGAATCAGATCATGCTCTGGTCTGCGCGAAAATCTGTATGTGTTTTGGAGGATCCCGAAACAAGAAGCACCGCAAGATTGATGTAAACAGATTAACTGATTCCTCTGTCCAGGAGAGCTATCAGTCTTCACTGGCATATGCACTCAGTTGCAATCCACCGCGAGAAGTGGAACAACACTAGACTTGTATACGGAAAGCGCTGACCATTTCCGGACAGTCATACTGCGGTCTAACTCAACGCCCTTTGAAGTCTTGGATCTCTGCTCGTTCTCTGGAGCTCTTCGAAAGCCGCAAAGATATCTCCGCGGAATCAGATTGCAACGAGCGGCGCCGTTCTACCAACCGGCTGCTTAAGCAAAGCCTCCGCAAGGATCGCGAGACTTGGTGGTCTGAGCGTGCTTTAGAGATGGAGACTGCTGCCCTCTCTGGTAACACTCGCAGGCTTTTCCAACTCATTCGGTCTACTGGCCTCAGGAAGCCTGGTGTCAGTGAGGTCATTTGTGAGCTGGATGAGTCTCCGATCACCAACCAACAGAGGCGTATGGACAGCTGGGCCGAGCACTTTCACTCGCAGTTCAACTGGCCTCCACCATCCATCAGCACATGCAGTACACCTTGCTGTCCACCTTGGCTAGTCCCATTGAATCCACCCAGCGAAGCAGAAGTCTGCCTCGAGATTCGACGCTTGAAGCGCTTCTAGGCTGCCGGCTTAGACGGACTCCCTCCGGAGCTATTCAAGTATGGCGGTGTGGCAGTCATTAACCAGCTAACCGCGCTGTTCTCAAAAATTTGGCATGAAGAGAAAGTACCTCCCTCTTGGGGCGAATCAGTTATTGTCCCAATTTTCAAGAAAGGCGCTCGCACTTCATGTGCAAATCATCGCGGGATTAGTCTTATTTCGGTTGCCTCTAAGCTGTTGGCATCCATTTAATTTCGTAGACTATCTCCAGTACGTGAATCGTACTACCGTGAAGAACAAGCTGCTTTCCGTCCTGGCCGCGGATGCCTGGATCAAATCTTCACGCTCCGCCAACTCCTTGAACATCGCCACATTTATCGCAGGCCCACTATCGTTGCATTCCTAGACATACGTGCCGCTTTTGACTCCGTTGATCGACCTGCTTTATGGCGTTGCTTACTAAAGAACGGGGTGCCAGAGAAATATATCGCCATCTTACGAGCACTTTACCTTCACACATCCGGCAGAGTGAGGGTCTATGGCAAGCTTTCCTCGCAATTCGCTGTCAATAGCGGTGTGCGACAGGGCTGCCCTATGTCCCCATTCCTCTTCAACTTCGCAATCGAAGACGTTCTGTCGAATGCCCTAGAAGGTTTCCAACATTTTGGCCTAGAGCTTCTACCGGGTGAGCGCGCGACCGACTTGGATTATGCTGATGATATCGCCTTACTTGGTGAAGATCCTCAGGGTATGCAACTCATTCTGGATCGTTTGGTGGTTGAAGCACCTAAGTATGGCATGAACTTCGCCCCATCGAAGTGTAAAGTACTGCTCAAGGATTGGCTTTCACCTGCACCCGTGCTCACTCTCCAAGGTGCACAACTTGAACAGGTAGATAGTTTCGTCTACCTTGGAAGCTGTGTTTCCGCTGACGGCACAATCAACAAAGAAGTTTCGCTTCGTATCGCTAAAGCTCGATCAGCATTTGTCAATCTGAGGCACTTGTGGCGTCGTCACGACGTCTCATTCTCACTAAAGGGCCGAGTTTACAGCGCGTCCGTTCGCTCAGTATTGTTGTATGGGAGCGAGTCCTGGCCGATTCGCGTGGAAGACATGCGTCGTCTTTCTGCGTTCGATAACGGTTGCTTAAGGAGGATCGCTCGTGTTCGGTAGCAACATCGAGTTACCAGTAATGACCTTCGACGTCGCGTCTTGGGGAATGCAAGTATTTCCTTCAACAAACTGGTTTTGTTGCGCCAGTTAAGATGGCTCGGTCATGTCCTACGCATGGCACCTGAGCGTCTACCGCGTCGCGCTCTATTCGCTCGTCAAGGACCTGGCTGGAAGCGACCGTGTGGTGGTCAGCCTTCCACTTGCCGGCAGCACATGAAGTCGCTGACGTCGTGTCTAGCCGCTGTTGGACCCGTACGTCTTCCAGGATGGGGACCCAAAGATGAGGAATGCCAACGGCTTAGGACACTTGAAGACATGGCCCGCAACCGGAATCAACGGAAGAATTGTGTACAGTGTTGTGTTGATTCACATGTTTAATTCTACAAACATTGAAAATGACAAAAAAAGAGAAAAATTGGCGTGTGACAAACAAACTAAAAATGTTTTGTTCTGTATTTTGTCAAAATATTCCATTTTCTTGCGGCATATTAGTTGAAGTGTGTTGCCCACCTTCAGCTAGCATGCCACGACGATTATGACGCAATGACTGTCTGTTATACACTGATTTCCATGGCTTTCTTGGCTCTATGTCTAGTCACTAGACTGTTGAGATTACATACATACATACATACCTTGCTTCAAGGATGGATGCGATCTTGTATTAGGCACTGGCTGCTCCCCTGCCTGCGGTGTAGCACAAGGCAAGCTGGCCATTTTAGAGCACTTCGTTGTACTGGTCCGCTTTCTAGACTTGTTGGTTCTATTCTGCACAAGCTTAGCTTGACCCTGTTTACAAACGGTCTTCAAAAATTCGTTCTGAATGGCCTGAATTACACGAACTTTGTCTACGGTATGACCAACGCACGTAATATGAAGCTTTACACCGCAGAGACTGCAAGTAATTGCATTAGCTCGATGCCCAACGACTTTGCAGCAAATTCCACAAGGTAACTGCTTCGCCATTTCAACTAAGTAACGATCGATAAGAGAAAATCAGTGTTGTGCATCTGGACAGAAGTTTGGATAAATCAGTACAGATAGTTATGTCGGAAAACGGCAAAGGATTAACTAGAGCGAATTGCCCTCACTAGAGGATGTAACTGCTATAATACTAAAAACAAGGAGACAAAATTTACTTGAAAGGACACGAGCTAGATACCACTAGGATCGAATAAACACAGCAGAAAAAACTAGAAAGTTGTGGAATAAATGGGTCTAAAAATATCACTGGAAATTCAGAATCAAAAATTACACAGAATTATATAATTGTCGCAACGAAATTCAATATAGGACACAAAAACTACAAAAAGATGGCCTGGGAGCGGAGCGTAAAATTACAACCGGATGTTGTGGCCTTCACTTTGATGATGATGATGATGATAATGATGGTGTAGATAGTGATGAGGATGAGGATGATGACAATGATAATGTTATGAGGATGGTGCTAGTGATGATGATGACGATGAAAATGCTGACGTTGATGATGATGATGCTGATGATGATGATGATGATGAACTTGATGATGGTGATAATGATGAAGACGAGTATGAAGTTGAAAATGATGATAATAATGATGATGATGATGATGATGATGATTATAATGATGATGGAGATGATGATGAGGAGGAGTAAGCGGATTAACATGAGGATGATGATGTTGATTATGATGATGATGAACATGATGTTGATAATAATGATGATGAGGATGATGTTGTTGAAGATGATGTTGACGAGGACCATGAAGATGATGAAGATAATGATGAAGATTAGGACGATAATGATGATGATGATGAGGAAAATGATAATAATGATGACGAAGAGGATGATGAGGGTGCTAATGAGGATGATAATTATCATTATGAAGAGGAGGAGGAGGAGAAAGAGAGGTATAATGAGGATGATGATGTTGAGAAGGAGGATAAAAATGATGGTGATTATGACCATGATGACGATATTGATGATGATGATGATAATGACGTTGATGATGTTGATGATAATGATAATTTTGATTAGAATTGTGACGATGATGATGATGCCCATGATGTTGATGATGATGATGGTGATGATGAGGATGACGATTATGATGCTGTCAAGGAGGAGGAAGGGTATGATGCTGAACATGATGATAATGATTGTGGTAATTATAATGATGATGATGAAGATGCGTTGGATGAAAAGGAAGTGAAGTAGTATGAGCAGGATGATGTTGATCACCGTGACAATGCTGATGTTAAAGATGATGTTGATGTTGAGGATGATGTAGTTGAAGAGGATGAGGATGGTGATGATGATGATGATGAGGATGATGGTGATTATTATGATGATGCTGATGAGGCGGAGGAAGAAGAAGAGGAAGCTGGAGTACAATAAGTAAGATGACGTTGGTTATACTGATAATGATGATATTGATGATGATGAGGATGTTGATGCTGAGGAGGAAGACGAAAATGGTGATGAGGATAATGATGATTATGGTGATGATGCCGACGGTGCTGATGAAGTAGAAAAAGATGTGATAAAGGTGATGGTGAAAAATTAGGAGAAGTACATTATGATGATGATGACGCTGAAGTTGTAGATGATGAGGACGACGATGATGAAAATGATGACGATTATGATGATCATGATGACGAGGTCGATGACGATGGTAATGATGATGATGATGATGATGATGATGTTGAAGATGCATTTGATTATGATGATGTTGCTGAGGAGGAGGGTGATGAGAAGGACAAGGAGTATAACGAGTATGATTACGAATATGATGAGAATAAAGATGAGGAGGAGAAGAAGGAGAATGCGAAGATTAATGACAATGATTATGAGGATTATGATGATTATGATAGTCATGATAATGATGCGGATGGTGACGATGAAGACGTTGATTTCGATTGTGATGATGATGGTGAAGATGATAAAGGATTAGAAGAAGAATAAAATGATGATAAATTTAATGATGCTGATGTTGAACCTGAAGAGATGATTATGATGAAGATGATAATGATCATGATGACGATGATGAGGATAATAATGACGACGATGGTTATGCTGATAAGCATGATGATGGTCAGGTTAAGGATAATGATGACGACAAAGATGATGTTGATGACGATGATGATGATGACGTTGATAATGATGATGAGGATGATGATGATGATGATGATGATGATGAGGATGATGATGATGAAGGTTAATATGATGATGAGGATGATGATTATGATCATGATGACAGTGATGCTGATGCTGATGATTATGAGTATGATGATGATGATTAAGATTAGAGGGATGAGGAGGAGAAATAATATAAGTATGAAAATGATGATGATTAGGAGGATGACGATGATGATGAGGGAGGAGGAGGAGAAGGAGGATGTGTATTATAATGTTGATGACAGCGAGTATGGCGATTATTACGATGATGATGACGTTGTTGTTGATGATGAGGATGATGTTAATGACGATATTAAGTTGATGATGAAGATCATGATCATGATGACGATGATGATAATGAAGAGGAGGAAGAAGAAGAAGGGTTTTTTGATGATAATGATGACGAATTTGAAGTTGACGTGGTTGATGATGATGATGTTGATGATGATGTTGTTGTTGATGATGTTGACGAAGGTGATGATGAGGAAGATGATGATGAAAATGATGATGAACGGGAACAAGTAGAAAAAGTGGATGATAGTGATGTTGTTGAGGATGATGATGATGCTTTTGATGGTGATGATAATGAAGATGATGATTATGATGATGATGATAAGGTTGATTTGATGATGATGATGATGATTATGATTATAATGGCGATGATGACGGTGGTGATGATGGTTACGATAATGCTGCTGAAGTTGCTTATGGCAAGCAGGATGATGGTGATTTTGATGACGCTAATAATAAAGTTGATGATAATGAGAATGATGATTATAATGATGATGATGATAAGGTTTTTGTTTGTGGTGTTTTCGATGCTGACGTCCATGATGAGGAAGATGATAATTATAATGTGGTTTAAGAGGAAGAATTAGAAGATGAGCTTGAAGATGACTATAGTGCTGAAAATGATGTTGATAATGTTGAAGAGCAAGATGATGATAAAGATGTTGGTTATAAAATTGTTAATGATGTTGTATATTATGATCATGATGATGTCGATATTGAGGATGATCATGATGATGATGATGGAGATGATTATGATGATGAGTTTGATGATGATGACGATGAGATTAATGGTGACGATGATGATGTTATAGATGATATCGATGATGATGATGATAATTATGATTATGGTGATGACGATGATAATGGTGATAATGATACGATGATGACTATTTTTATGGTTATGATGATGATGATAATGTCAATGAAAATGTGCTGAGGATTAGAAAGATTAAAATGCCAATGTTGATGATGATGATGATGACGAATATGAGGATTCTGTTATGTTGATGAGTAGCACGATGATGATGAAGATGATGATGTTGATGAAGTTGAAGAAGTTGATGAAAATGATGTTGATGATGATGATTTTGTTGATGTTGACGGTGATGTAGCATTTATGATGACGAGGAGGACGTTGAATTTGCTGATAATGATGACGAAGATAAGAAGCAGAAAAAGAGTTTGATGGCTATGATGTTGATGCAGATGAGGATGATGAAGGCGATGATGGTGATGATGATGAGAATGAGGGTCATGATGATGATGATCATCATCATGATGATGGTAATGCTGACGATGATGATGAAGATGATGACGATGGTGATGATTATGATGATGATGATGTTGAAGACGAAGATGATGGTGGTGAATATGATGTGATGATGACGATGATGATGATGATGTTACTGATGTTGATGAGGCTGACGACGAAGATGATGAGCATGATGAATATTATGACGATGATTATATTGATGATGGTGAGGATAATGAAGTTTATGTTAATGAAGATGATCATGATGATGTCTATTTTGCATTTGATGATGTTGATAATGATGATGATGACCATAATGATGACATGAAGATGATGATATTTGTGATGATGATGATGAAGATGATGATGATGATGACGAAGATGATGATGTAAAGGATGGTGATGATGACGCCGTTGATGACGATGATGATGATGAATATAATGATGGTAATGAAAATTATCATTATGTCGATGATGATGATGATGATGACTATGATGATGAGATTAATTATGATGATGTTTATGACGGTCATTTTTTTGGTTGGCTTGTATATAATGATGATAATGATGTTGATGATGTTGAGGTTGATGACGATGATGTTGATGATTATCATGATCAGGATCATGATAATGATGAAAATGACGACGACGATGAGGATGATGAGGACTATGTTGATGACAACGATTATGATTATGACGAAGAAGAAGAAGAGGATGATGATAATGATGATGTTGATAATAACGTTGATCTTGATGAATATGATTATGGTGATATCAATTATGCTGAGGAAGGTGATGATGATGTTGATGATGAGGATGAAGATGATGATGATGGTTATGATGATGATGATAATGATGCTCATGATGCTCATGATGATGATCATGATGATTCGGTTTCCCCACGATCATGATTCTGGTGGTGATTATGATGATGGTCTAAATGATGATGTTGATGAAGATGATGATAATGATGTGGATGATAATGATTGTGATGATATTGATGATGATGTTATGATAATAAACACGATGATGATGATGATTCTGGTGACTATGATGATGACGACGACGATGAAGTTGACGATGATGATGATTATGATGGTGATGATGCTTATGATGATGATGATGATTATGATGTCGATGCTGACGATGAGGATAAGTATGGTTATGACGCTTAGGATGATGCTTTTGGCCTTCATGATGATGGCGGTTTTGATGATGATGATGATGCTGAAGATAATATTGGTAATGATGTTATTGATCACGTTATTTATCATAATCAAATCGATGGTAATAATGATGCTGATGACATTTAAATACTGATGATGATCATGATGATGAACCTAATGATGCTGATCATGCTGATGATGATGTGATGACTATGAAAATGATGAGAAAAATGAAGGCGATGAATATGTTAACGATGACGGTAATGGTGATGATGATGATTATTATCTTAAAAATGATGATTAATTAATTCTGTTGCTGATGATGATGCTGATGCTGATGATGAAGATGATAATAGTATGATGATGATGAGAACTGAGAACTGAGAACTGGTGCGAAGCAGCGAGTAGAGTTTGCTCTGTGTAGCTGCATCATTCGTCGTTTTCGGACATGAAATTTTTATTTATCGTTTCGCTCTCTGTACTTTGGCTCGGCAAATTGTTGGTCTACTAGCATCTTTAATTTAGACGCGGTGTTCACTTCTACTATATGCTGAGGCAGGTCGTTCCAGACATTCACCACTCTGCGTTCGAAACAGAGTTGATGGGCGATCCGCTTCAAATCCGGGACGATAAATTTATACCGGTGTCCTCGCGTGCAGCTTGGTGTGCGCAGATGAAGTAGTTGTCTCAACATGGGGTAATTACCCAGATGTAATATCCGGTGCGTCATGATGAGGTCAACTCTCAGCCGACGATAAGATAGGGTGTATAACCCTAGTTTCTTACATCGGTCTTCGTATGGCATACCTCGTAAGTTGGGAATCAGCCTGGTGGCTATATGCCGCACCCGCTCAAGCTTTTCTACTTCGCCCCGAGTGATGGGACAGTATGCGGGATTGCCGTACTC
>CALYDF020007489.1:0-12463 GCA_944474145.2 Dicrocoelium dendriticum | reverse complement strand
TAATGATCACAAGCCTGCCTTGTAACCTGAGGGTGTGGGATTGGAGCCCGCGTACGGACCGGGCAACCCTTGCAGTATCTTTAGCACATATGCGAACGATGGTGGCTGCGTGGCAGCGAAGCGTCGATGCTGCGTACCGGCTTACTGCCGGTACTTATTACGATCTAATGATCGAATCGAGCAGGGATCACTTCAATGTGAATGGCGGTCCTCTTTGAGCTTGTTCCTGTCAGACCATCCATCCTTCAATTGATTGAAATATGGCGCACTAATCAGTCATTAACCGTTGTGACGTGTTTGTTATCGTGACTCGTGTAGAGTTTTCAACTAAAGTCTCCAGGGCCCTTTGTTCCTAACAATATCTACCTTATGAGATCAGAGGATATGGAATCCGGTGACGCAGTGTCATATTTTCGTGTGGATAGCACCAAAAATTGATCTATATTATGTGATCGGATCAACCAATGTTCACTTCAATGCGAATGGCGGTGCACATCTAGCTTGTGCGTGTCTATCCAACTAACCACTTGCATGTGGAAAAGCCTCTCCAAATTCCCCATTCAGGCCGAAGAAGAGAAGCAGGTGTCCTAACCTCACATCACAGTCTCAGTCTTCAGCAGTCCCAATTCCCTTCTCTCACTCTCATAAGTGAAAACATTGCCTTCAGCCTACCGGCTTCAACTTTTCTGCAGTGTGTCACACTCAGAAGTTCCTTAGCGATACAGATACCGTCAGCCCACCATAGTGAGATACCAGGTAACATACGAATCGGTAGCAGCCAAGCAAACACGGGAAAGAGCACCAGTAACTATGTTGACCGGACTAGGGAAAAGTGAAGTGTCGTAAGAAAGGATGGCATCCACCAGTCCCGTCCACAACTTCACCAAAAACACAGGAAACTAAGGCTCCAAAACTAGTGGTCATCAGGCGTAACTATGGTACCTTAAATCTTGTTTGCAGCAATGTCCCCGAATCGAAATCCAATGACATTAAGGGTCAGCTGCTAGACGATCGAAATCAATGGAGTTCCATCTGTACGGCCATCGGTGTCCATGCTGATCACACTAGATTAAAACACATCTCGCGGCACCCAAACTCCAAGCACTACGGTGAATCCCGATAACTTTGGGTAACACTAAACTCGGGGGATGAGACAGAGGCCGTTTTGTGGTCTTCGAATTAACTCCGCAACGCCTCAAGTAGAGTGCGCATACTATCTGAAGTCCCGTGAAAATAAGGTTCAGCGGATCCAACTAACAGAGAGAGGACCGGAAAAAGCAAGCTAAAAAAATCTGTGGTTGCTCACAGTGTTACTGGGTTTACAGATCTGTCTTCTGACAATGTACAAGTACACGATCTGCAGCAATGACGTTACATCTATAAGACTCTTTCTCTTGAAATTGTCGTCACCACCTCGTTGACAAAGATCCCAGACCGTTGAAACTGGTATTGTCATCTGAACTAACGGCACAAAATCTTTTAATGAATCGGACTAACTTCCGTAGCAAGTTGCCAACAGAAATTCGTCTGAAAGCAGCAGGAATACAACCATTCGAATTCGATAGGCCAGCAATGTGTTATCACCGACCAGTTGCCCTGCTTCGAGTCGAAGGCGTTTAAGTCCGTTTCGCACAAGTGGAGCATCCAGAGGCGACGTATATCACCGCACCACCCACAAACCAACGGAATGACAAATAAGTTCGACCGGACCAGGCATACGAGGAACTGCACGAAGGAAGGAACCATTGTCTGAAATTCTGCTTCACATCGGAACACCATGTAATCGACCACCAAAGTATCGCCATTCGAAGTACAGAGTGGCGCTCCATACGTGCTTGGCGAAATCTGATGAGTGGGAACATCTGGCACTGCGTCACGAACGACTTCTAGAAGAGGAACCAAACCCGAGAAGCCTGCAATAAGAGGAACTACGACTCCAAGCATGGGTCTCACAAGTGGACACCATTCAGGATTGGAGGACAAGTCAAACTATGGAACTACGATCGACCAGATCATGAAGGGCCAAGTGCGAGCAAGTTCAGGGAACGCTGAAGAGGTACTTACACCATACTCGAGCGGAAAGGAGCAATCTTCGAAAGCGACCTTGGAGGAAGAAAATGCTGGGTGAATGCCAACCATGGGACAAGAGGGAGAAACGACTTCGAGCAGAGGCGGGAGCCAACGACTACTCGGGCACAGAAAGGGCAACGAAAACGGGATAGCAGGGACTTACCAACAAACGCAATAGATGAGATAAGACAAGGCAATGCGAGTCTTGCAGATCTAGCCGAGAGCGGATTACCAGTGACGTCTGGTAACGAGCCTATACCCAGAACAACTGAGGAGCTAGTTGTCGAGAACGCAGTGAATCAGACAAGTACGTCGCTAGCGAAGCCCACAGGACTGAACGCAGGCCGAGTGATGCAGCCACGGGGAAGGAAATCGCGAGCCTTCGAACGACTCGTGGCTGGCCAGTATTGGATATAGGGAAACGGAGATAGGAGATGGAAACATGGAGGGATTGTTCCCGGGCTAAAGATCGTAAGGCATATGAAATGGCTGGTCTCCTAAAACCTCATCCACAGTGCGTCGTAGGAAGGAAAAGCGGTCCATATCTGCACGGGTTTGCAAGTGGTCAGTTTGTGCATTGTTGTGGCAATACACGATCTGGTCTTCTCACTAACGAAGAGCTCATGGTCGATGGACTAAGGTGTGCAGTCCTTTGGGCCGTAGCGATCACGTGACTTTGCAGTTCGATTACATCTGCTACGCCGAATATCCAGCTGCGGAGCTCGAAACGAGGCAATCTGTTATCCATTACCACGTTCTGTCTGCTCTAGTTGAGAATACCAGTTGGACGTTTCTAGCTAACTGCACCCCAGAACTAGCCTGGGAGACATTTGCGAACACCATCACGTCACTAGTCATAGAAGCCTCAACACCAAAAGTTTCCCAACATCCCCGCACAGCGAAATCATTCTTACGAAGCCGGACGCGAAAATGCATGGCTCTAAGGGATCGGGCATGGCGCACGTATAAAAGCAACCCCAGCGCAGAAAACTGGACGGAATACGTTTCGCATCGCAACTACTGTGTGCTTTTGGTTCGCGAAGACAAGAGAACGCATCAGCAGGAGCTAGCCAAACGATTCTGTTTGGACAAAAAGCTTCTTTACAAACATGTGAATGGACTTCGCAAGGTGTAACGGGGAATCCCACCACTTAATACGACCAATGGGTATACACATACTGCGAAAGAGGCGGCCAACGCATTACGGGCCCAGTACTCCCCAATCTTCCAAGGTGTACAAGCCTCGACGTATATTGCGCCACTAGTTACCCCACCGTCCGTTTTATCCAACGTCACGTTCACTGCAGAAATGGTGCTGCAAAAGCTGCTATCCTTGCGTCCACACAGCTCTCCCGGGGCCTATAACATTCACCCGAAAACATTACAGGTAGCTGCCATCCACTTGGCCGAACCACTAGCTGCATTTTTTCAGCGCTGTTTCGATGAGAACATCGTACCTTCGAGGTGGAAACAAGGTGTAATAACGCCCATATACAAAGCAGGAAGTCGATCGGATCCGGCCAATTACCGCCCCGTAACGCTTCTGCCTGTGATCGCCAAAGTCATGGAAGCGGTGATAGCAGATGCGTTAATGGGATACTTGGAAAACTACGGCATAATTGCGCCAGAACAGCATGGGTTTCGTCAACATCGTTCATGTACGACGAATCTACTGATAGCTCGTGATAACTGGACCGAGATTGTCGATGAGGGAACAGGAGTCGATGTTGCATTCTTGGACTTTTCGAAAGCCTTCGATCGGCTGGATCATCGAATCCTGCTCATTAAACTCCAACAGTACCGTATCGGAGACCCGTTGTTAGGATGGATCGGTAACTTTCTCTCTGAACAGCAGTTAGAAGTTAGAGTTCGATCATCCTTTTCCGATCCGATTCGAGTGGGATGCGGCGTACCGCAGGGTTCGGTACTTGGGCCTCTTTGTTCCTGCTTCTCATTAACGATCTAGTAAGAGTTATTACGTCGAAATTCTTACTCTTCGCGGACGACCTCAAGGTTTGGCGGGCGATAAAACGATCGGACGACCATGAAGTCCTACAGCGTGACTTGAATGAGGCCTGGAATTGGTCGGTGAGAAACGCCCTGCCGTTTAATGTGGACAAATGTCGCGTTGTTCATATCCGCCATCGACAAGTCCACGTCTACAAGCTTGGGGCACACGATCTGAAGACCACCACTCAGGAACGCGACTTGGGTGTGCTGGTACAGGAAGACCTCGGGTGTTCCAAACAGGCAGATTCCGCCTCTAAAAGGGGCAACCAGCACGTTGGACTCCTGCGAAGAGCATTCGGAATTTTGGATCCATCCATCTTCTCTTTGATGCTGAATGCCTACGTGCGTCCTCACGTCGAATATGCAATCCAGGCCTGCAACCCTGGCTAAAACGTGACCTTGCAGCGCTTGAGACCCCACAGCGTCGAGCAACGAAAATCGTCAAGGGCTTGCGCCACACTCCTTACCAGGAACGACTGCAGATACTCGGAGTGTTCAGCGGACGGTACCGGCGACTTCGTGGAGACCACATACTAGTGTACCAGATATTGAGCGATCCCAGTCACGTATGCCGCCACCTCTTGAAGCTCAGCCCGAACACTAACCTTCGCGGTAACAGTTTAAAGCTGAGCCAACAGTACAGTCGTCTAGACTGTCGGAGAGCCTATTTCTCCCTCCGGGTCTGCGGCCCTGGAACGCTCTTCCAAACTCAGTTGTTTGTGCCCCCACATTAGATACGTTTAAAAAACGATTGGACGTCGCACTGAGCGCCCTGCGCTTTGTTTTATGAACGAAAACGCTTGTATATATTTAGGCTGACCAGCCTCTTTGGATTTATACCCCAAATTCACGGTCGTAAATCTGTGCGAATTGGTGAGTACTCCATTTTGATTTGCTACCATCACCAACGATAACAATTTCTTAGCCAGTTTTGCTTCGTACTACTTTATCCCCCTAAAACTGTAATACTTCTACCTTTTATCTCACTGACGCTCCTTACTTCAACCACTTATGTGGTTTGCCAATTTGTTAGTATTTCTATTGCCAACCTGCGGGACTCGTTAAGTGTATGCTTTTTTACCCGTCATATACCATTGTTCCATTGTTTGTCTTTTGCTCGCTACACTAGGGTGTAAGGTTCACGACGGAATTATTCGTCCCATTGCTTTCACGCCTCACACGTTACAGGCTGCTGAGAAGAAGTATGCACAATTAGACTAAGAAGCACTAGCAGTGGCTTACGGGGTCAAGCGTTTCCATCAGTATTTGTGGGGCAATCGGTTTGAGATACTGTCCGATCATAAACAGCTGATTACGGTTGTCATTGAGGGACGGGGCTTAGAACAACTAAACGCACCCCGAACGGTATGCTGGGCACTTCTGATTTCCGCCTACAACTATCAAGTCCGATACATCGACGGCTCTCACAAGAATGTTGCTGACGCTCTCCGTAAGTTACCACAGGTTGTTCAACAGGATGAACAGATTGGAGTGCCATGGGACTTTGTTCGACTTTTGCAAGACCTAGACACTACACCAGTATCCAATAACATGGTTATGGAGGGTACCGATCGCGATCCGGTCCCATCGAAAGTGAAACGTGTGATGCTGCGGGATTGGGGCCGCGATTCGCTGACGATCTGCGTCCGTTTTTCAATTATCTACTTTAGCTGTGCCCGCACGAAGGATGTATCTTTCATGGATAGTGTATTGTTATTCCTTTGGTGCCAAATTCAGATGAGCTGAGAAAGTTAAACGATGGTCATCCGGAGATCCTCCGCAGGAAATCTTTGGCCGGAGCATACTGCTGGTGGTCGAAGAGCGATGGAGATATCGAAGTGCTATTGAATCATTGTAGTAAGTGTCAGAAATGTCAAGGAGACAAAGCAACTGGTCTCATTCACCCTTGTGAGCTGCCCGACAGTACTTGGGAATGTGTCCACGCTGACTATTTCGGTCAGATTGAGGTGAAAATGTTGCTACTCCTAGTGGATGCGTACTCCAAATGGATAGATGTACATGTCGCCGCTAACGCTACTAAGGAAACTACAATCAAGAAGTTACGTTGTAGTCTATCCATTCACAGTATACCGAATCAAGGGTCATAGATAACGGTCCGCAATTCATCAGTGCAGCGTTCAAACAATACTTGCAAGGCAATGACATCCATGACATGGCTTCTGCGCCATTTCACCGAGCGTAAAACAGTTTAGCGGAAAGAGCGGTACAAGCCGTGAATGGCTGTCTCCTAAAATACGTCGTGTCTATTTGCGCAATAAACTTGACCGATTCTTATTCGCGTACTGCATCATACCGCTGGAGTTTACCGAAAAATGCATGGCTGAGGCTATGTTTGGGCCTCGGTTACGTACGAGGCTAGACCTACCTTTTCCGGACCCACAACATACCAGGTGCTGCCAAAAGCAGAGCATGCATCAGAGTGGGCGCGCACCAGCCAAACCCCAGGAGTTGGTAGCGAAAGGAGATGTGTACACGAAGCTCCCGTGCAAGCAGGTCGGGAAGCCCGGAACCGTGCTTACAAGTTCAGAAACTGAGGCCGATATACAATTAGAAATTGGAGAAACAGTAAGCAGACACAATGACTTCATCCGTCCCCGCACCTCGGTCGCATCATGCCCTGAGGAGGAGGGTTGTTACAGATGTACAATGGAACAATGGTGTATTACGGGTAAAAAAGCAATGCCGGGTGAGGTGGCGGACAAAAGACAAAAGGATGCAACCGATCGGCCGCTCGCCGTTTGGAAACCACAACTTTCCTCTTAACCATTAGAAGGTTGCGGCTTACAAATGTGAGTTCATCTACCATGTGGGGGATGTTACGAGGACGCGTGCTAACGTTATTCAACCAACCGCACACATCCACGCGCTTTATCGAACAGCACTATCACATTGGTCAAAACTATCTAGCTCTTGATTCCTCTTCTGATTGGCTCGTTTTACCGTTTATATTTTCAGCTTCGATGCATGTGCCAGAAGACAATTCACTGTGTGTCATCTGGTTGTGCTTTTCGCACTCCGAGTTCTGGAAATCGTGTCCAACTACGAAATAGGAATAGTTGAGCAGTGCGTATCAATTATAGTGGGGTGACTGTAACTAAGGTTCTCCTATGTAACCAACGACCTACTGGGTGCAACCCTGTAGAAAGGCTAAAACGGGCACGCTGCAGGCAATGATTTTAATTTTGGGAGAGAGAATTGAGTCGGTACTGGTGGACGCAGACGTTGGGTTAAGGTTAGAACCCCTGACCCTCTTATTCGGTCTGAATGGGGATGTTGGGGTGCTTTCCACATAAACTATATTTCCGTTTCCTCTCTTAGGTGTAAACTTGGCGCTCACCAGTTGCTCTACTGCATTTAGTAGTCTTTCGTACATCTTCATTAGCACAGTTACACAGCTAACAACTGGGGTAGCATTGCATACTTGGCAGAACCGAAACGACTCTGTGGTGCTGTTGTAACGTTATATTTCTATTGGCCCCATCCCAAGACACTTAGGGTGGTGGAATTTTAAGAAATTCGTGTACACTAGCCCACTCTTCACCACTTTAACATATACTTCACGCTTTTAACTTGAAACATGTGCGCAGAGGGCGTGCAATGTTAAGTTCACGCGATTGTCGGATGTTCAGTTGCGCCGTTTTCTGCGTCGACGATAAGCCTGAGTCAGCGTGTTGACGCGCACGTTGCTTCTTGTGGTCCGTTGAACGATCGATCTTAGGCTCAGCTGGACTGGGATCTAGTCAGTGAACCTAAAGACAACACTGAACTCAGATTGAGAGAGCTCACACAGCTGTTCTCAGAAACCGGATGGGAATAAGCTTGGCTATTCGGACTGTTTCAAGCATTCCATATCGAATGGTGTCAAGCAGAAGGTGAATCGGCCCAGTGTTAGTTATTCGCTTGTGTTTAATCATGAATGGAAGTTAACCGTTAGTGATGGTTAGGATCTTAATATTAAAGGCTAATTCCACGTATGATGGATCACTTTGTAGAGCTGGTAAATCTGGTTCGAATGGGCGTACGGTGACTACGCTGCGAGAAAATAGAAGGGACTATCACAAATGACACAAGAGCACGCGCGTCAAGCGTGTGTGCGTTTTGCAACGCCGCAGCAGACTGATCGATTACTTACCCGGCGATGTTAATTGCGGAAACGAGAGAAAGAGCGTCAGGAAAATTGGTATTCCGATCAGAGACATGTCACAGGTCAGTAGAAAACTGGGCCACGAAATCCAGCTGACACACCTCACGTGGTCAGTGACGAGCTGATCGATAAGCCGCTGATAGATAAGCCA
This sequence comes from Dicrocoelium dendriticum, assembly GCA_944474145.2. NCBI lineage: Eukaryota > Metazoa > Platyhelminthes > Trematoda > Plagiorchiida > Dicrocoeliidae > Dicrocoelium > Dicrocoelium dendriticum. The sequence goes on along the minus strand of CALYDF020007489.1, from coordinate 4,067 downwards.
ATAAAAGTGTTAACTTCTAGGACGTGCGGGAAATGTCGAACGGTAGAACAAACAACGGCTGAACGTACCTTACATGATTTCGGCAACTCGCTTTCGACTGTTGACCACGTCAGCTAGTGGCGCTGTCTATCTATATAGAGCGTGCCGAGTAAATTCCGTTCCATGATGCAATATCTACCCTGACTCCAGAGGGCGTGTAAAGATATACGGAAAATTATCTCATGAGTTCCCCACCATAAGTGGGGTTCGCCAGCATTATCCTATATCTTCTTTCCTCTTCAACTTTGTTATCGAGATGATCATGAGTGACTCTGTTCTTCAAGACTCTATCGGAGTGGAAGTTCTGCCAGGTGACGGACTGACAAACCTGGGGTACAATGGAACAATGGATTATAACGGGTAAAAAAGCATTGCTTAACAAGTCCCGTAGGATGGAAATTATTGCGAAAATCAATTGCATGATAAAGTGAAAAGCGTTATGGTGGACTCACGATAGACTTATGTTGAATAGCGATGTTCGCTTATTAAGCGTATAAATCCATAAATCCATTGGTTAGGCGTTTGGCAAGACACCGTTTGATTGCGTGTTGTAGCCCCTGGCTAAGAAATCATAAAACGAAATGTAAGTAAGACAATGCATCGTCAACACGTTGTTTAAATATCGCGAAATTGGGAGCAGAGACGACATAATTTCGGAGGGCGTTCCAAGGCTGGCACACGCGGAGGGAAAAGAAGATTTTATGCCATTCAAGCCGGCTATACTGAATTGTCAGTTTCAGAGGGTGACCTCTTAGTTTAGTGTTGTGGTTCAATTCCAGCAGTGGACGGCAAATGTGGCTTGGGTTATTCAGAATCTGGTAAACCATTATGAGATCCCCCCGCAAAAGCCGATATCGACTGCTGTACATTTTTAGAGATTTCAGTCTAGGCTGACGAGGCAAATGAAAAAGGCCTCTGACGTTCCTGGTTGCCTTTCGTTGTGGAGGATATAGCCCTTCTTGCGACTGACGCAGTGGCTACGCAAACACTACTGGATAGGTTCTCAGGTGATCAGCCGGAGGTCCATTTCCGCCCTACCGGAGCCTGTACAGGATTGGTTATACTGAATTCGTTCAGACAATGATTGGCAAAGTGCATAGCCTAAGGAGGAAGACGTATGAGGTATGCTTGTAGACGAGCTTCATCCATACGTGCTTACATTCACTGAAAAGTGTTTGTCTCAGGACATCACGGACGACGGAGTACACACTGTTTGGATCTGATCAATGAATTAGCCGACAAGTTGTGGGTTTTTGTCCTTTAGGTCAGCTGCAAACCTGATGTTCTGAGGACCGGCTTGTTTCAGTAGGTAGACAAAACTGTTCAGCCTTCGTGGGCTGGGAGTAGCACCTTTGCGGCCCAAGCTATAGTTTTAACTGTCTATAAAAGCCCAGACAGTACAACCCAAAACTGCTGGATTTTATTCGCCCTTAGACTGCAAACAGCTGTCTGGTGCTAGGTGACTTCAAACTCTCGAAGCTATGCTAAACTGCTCTTCGTTGCAACCCGAATTTCGTGAACTTTCCCATCAGAACTTGGACGCACAAGTATCTTGTATTTGCCAAGTCACTGGATTTTTAGATGGCGTTACTTAAGGCTCACCACTAGAATCTGGTGATCATGATTGTTTATTCTTCAGTTAGACTCGTCTAGAGGTCAGTAGCCTACCGTTCAGTCATATTCCAACATATGACGTGTGAACCATCAAGCAACGCGAACCAAGGCTTCGGTTTGAGATAAATTGAAGTTTTACCTTACAGAGGTCTGTTCAGTACATCCCGTTAATAAGGAGAAGAAGGACACAAGCACAGACCCCCTAGACAGATATCACTGGCAAGTACCTGCTGGAGAACCTACCAATCCGTTCTATCAGCCAGCAACTACGATAAGTATCGCGAGACTAGAAATAGATGTAAGCAGCAGTTGAGGTAACTTCGGTTGATGGCTGATGGAGCTTCGGATAATCCGAAGGAGTTCTCCGATTACGTTGAAAGGCACTGCGGTTCGAATCCAGCAGTTCCAGTGTCGATGCGGGCCAATGGAGATCATACGTATGCGGATTACGACATCGCTTGTGTGCGCAGCGTGCAGTATACCCGAGACCGCGCTTAGGGTCCATAGGCTGGTTTGCACAGTCCCCGAGGGTTTTTGCCTAGATGAATTTAGGAGGGTGGAAACGCGATTCCTTAGTTTGCTACAAGTACTGGACCCTTCTAAAGCAGCTGGCACTGATTTAATTCACCAAAGACGGACACGTGAGATAGCTGGGAACTAAGTGGATCACTCACGACCATGTTTCGGATGTCAATTGGCAACAGTACCTTCTGAATGAAAGGAAACTATCATCCGTCTCATCTTCAAAAATGGCAACGCGAGTATGTCTGCCAGTTACAGGCCAGTCAATCTCAGGAGCTTAGTAGTCAACTTGCATAAAAACTAATGAGAGTATCGTTTGAGGGTCACTTGAATAGATTTAATCCAGTTAGCAGTGCGCAACACGAATTCCGGGATTTTGTGTCTGACAAATTCATTGGTAGATCACGAGTTAGGCTGATGCAGTGGACAAAAGCTGCGTAGGGAATCCGCTGTTCCTGGACTTCTCTAAAATATTTGACATTGTACCCCAATTTAGGTTACCGCAAAAGCTGAACTCTTACGTTGTATCTGGTCGTGCCCTTCACTGGGTGTCTGCATTCTTGCAGGGAATAGAGCAGTGTGCACGCGTGGGCAACCTGTTCTCAGCAGTGTCCGACAGGGCTTCCTTTGGGACGCTGCTGTTCTCCTCCTATGTACATGACCTTTCTAGGGAACTTGGGCATCATCGCTATTATTTGCTGATGATCTGAAGCTGTGAAATATCGCAAATGTTCCTGAGACCATTCAGCATGCCCTGCATCTGCTCTTTAGCTAGTCCACTTTATGGCTACTGTCCATAATCCAAGCAGTGCTCCCTTCTTCGTATTAGATCCCCTTGCTTACCGTCACGGTACGCGCTTGGTGTGATCGAACTTCCCATTTGCCTCCAACCAGGTTGACGTAGGCGTCGTCCATTCCTCGACTTTACACTAGCGCGACAACTGGAATAAGACCGCAAGTAGGGGGGTTCCGTATGTTTTGGTTACTAAGCAATCGCTTCGGAAATGTACCGGCGACATTTTTGTGAAACTGGCGACCTCTCGGTGGACCCTTGCAGCAGTCTCTGCATATGTAACCGGTATTCTGGGAGGCTTAGTCTCGACAAGAGATATTTGAGCTACGGGTACCAAGGGTTGGTGTTTGGCTGCTTCATCCTTGTTAATGCTAGATGTCAGGTCTAGTGGAATTTGCTTAACCATACGTCTAGAATGATGCCTGATTTTCGTTGTCGTGAGTACTGTTTGATTCTCGTAGGTACAGTCTGTTTTCGCCCGGCGTTCTACCAAAGTTGGAGAAGATAACGATGGAGAGGTGGCTGAGTGCGGTTCAGGGGAAGTGGATTGTTCAGCATTCCGTTGCTTAGAAGCCGCTACGCTTCTGTGGTGCATACTCGCTTCCATTGAACTAATGTTATTGTTTATCCTCTGCTTTTCCTCTGCGGTTAAACGTTCGCATTTCTCAGCTAGGATACGCAAGCACTTAACGAGGGGGATGGTGGAACACGCAGTACAGGACCAGAATGCATCTTGGAAGCTATTTTGCTCCCGTAACTGTTGTTGGGACACATTTCCACATTTCGTATGATACCATTCCAAACAGTGCGAGCAAGCCAGACCGATTTTTACCACTCGATGACATTCTCCTAACCCGCAAATGTCTTTCGCTTGGAGTCTCTTCGGTTTCGTCTTTCTGCCATTCAATTGGGTGTCGTTACCTGACCCAGTGGGTTGGTTAGCGTTCTGTACTTTTACAGCTTTGAGAGCGGCGCACATCGGTCAGGCGAGCGTGGTGGTTGACTAGGTTTCAGTACCACGACGTATCATCGACGTATCGGATCCACAACTTTGGGTTGATTATGGGCAGTACGCCCTCTTGAAGCTTCTGCATTACTA
>CALYDF020007488.1:0-12474 GCA_944474145.2 Dicrocoelium dendriticum | reverse complement strand
GACATCATGGCATGACGATAAATATCAAACAGGGTAGGAATTAAGACACAGCTTTGCTTCACACCATTGACAACTACAAAGTCATCCGAGGTCTCTCCACTCAGCTGCACCCTCGCTCGCATACCACTGTGCAGACATTCAATTAAACTTACAAACTTACGCGGGCAACCAAACTTACCCAACACCAGCCACAATGTCTCGCGGTTCACCGTATCAGATGCCTTGGTGAAATTAAGAAAAAAGCGACTTCAACGGTTAGTGCCGTTCTCTGCATTTATCCTGCAACTGACGAGCCGCGAACACCATATCTATATTGCTGCGACCCGAACGGAATTCACATTGCGCTTCCGCCACGTTAGGTTCAACAATCTGACTGACGAGGCTGTTGAGCAGGATTCGAGCAATCACCTTGCCCACACAATTCAGCAAGTTGATGCCACGATAATTCGTGCAAAATTGCTTGCTGCCTTTACCCTTGTACACTGGTAGCACAGCGGCATGCTTTAGCTCCAGAGGCACCTCCTCCTCAATCCATACGAGTTGCACCAAGTGGTGCAGCGCAGTTAACAACGCAGGTCCGCCGTGTTCCAATACTTCAGGTGGGATCCCGTCGACCCCAGCACACTTGCCGTTTCGCATCTGAGCAAATACTCTCAGCGTCTCATCCAGTGTCGATGTGTCCCCTAGACTCATCTTCACATCGCGCTGTTTTAGGCCGTTCAAATTAAGCCGGTCGAACTCTCAACGGATGTTCAAGAGACAGTCAAAGTGTTTTTGCAAAATCTGCATTCTCTGTGCAAGTAGCGCCTGAGCTGCCATCGATCAGCATCCTCAGTGGCTCCAATCTCAGTCTACACACCGCCTTCAAGGAGTCAAAGAATTCTGTGTTTGAGACTTAGCACTCCATCTGCTTCGTCTTCTCTGTCCACGATGCATTTTTAATGCGACGAAGCTCTCGACTCAGTCGTCGTCGAATTCGCCCATACTTTCTCTTTTTCTCCTAGTTACTGGGATCTGCCACATGTGCAGCAAACTGCATTCTTCTCAGATACCAATGTGTCAATCGTCGCATTGTCCTTAGCAAAGCTATCGGGCCGCTTACAGTTTGCGCGCCCGATGGTCTCCTCGGCAGCAACTGTCACCTGATCGCAAATATGATGCCTCAGGTCGCCCACTGTGGCTATGCATTTCACCTCACACAGGCGTGCAGCCATCGCCTTCTCCAGCTCAGTACCTTTCACCACAGTACCGAGGGAGAGAATGTTAAATTTACGTCGATTCATGGCGGGAGTGCAATACATCGATTTACGAAAATATATATACAGTTTGGTCTGCACCAATTTGTGATCAGTGCCACACTCAGCTCCACGCAGTCCACGTATCATGCGCACTTCAGGCATATCGCCCTGACGTACGATGACATAGTCGAGGAGGTGAGCGTGGCCACTCCGTGGGTGCGTCCAAGTTGCTATATCACTTGCAGTCAGTGCAAACCGAGTGTTCGTGATCGTCAGGCCGTGAGTGGCACAAAGTGAGAGCAGCCTGTCACCGTCCGTATTCGTTGTATCAATGCCATGCAGATCGATAACATCGGTCCACATCGATGCACCACGCCTAACGCCAGCCTTGTAATGGCCCAACAGAAGTAGTCGGTCGCTCCTCAGCACAAACCGTATCACGCAGGATAACTGAGTGTGGAATTGATCACGCGTGTCATCTGAATAACATAGTCGGACCGTACGTGCTTATAAATGTGGCAGACTATCATGGTGGCCTTCCTTTACTTGACGTCTGCTTCTGTTGGTCGCACCTGTTTGTGACACTACAACCTATTTTGCCAAACGTGGCTGAGAAGATCGTGAAGAAGGGATTGCTGCATTCAAAAGAGGTTCTGACGCCAACACAGCACGGTTTTTGCATGACTGCTCATGCCTGACAAACTATCTCGTAACGATGCATTAGTGCTTGCATGCAATAAGTTAGGATAAGTCTGTCGACGTGATATTCGTCGATTTCATTAAAGCTTTCAATAAGGTCAGCCAATAGGTCCTCCTCCACAAACAAGATATGCGGTGTCGATGGCTCACCGCACCAATGTCTGCTCGACTTTCTTGTTGAACGAAGGTGAGGGTACAGGTCCACGACCATCTGACTGACTGGTATCGCTCTACAAGTGGCGTACCTCAAGGCACTGTGCTGGGGCTCACTCTGTTCCTGATCCACATCAACGATTTACCTCAGCTTCTACGATCGCCGTATGCCTTGTTTGCTAATGACATGAAGAGTTGAGGAGAAATTGGCGCTGCCGACGACTGAGGTGTACTTCAGCAATACCTCAACCGCCTACCCACATGGTCTGCAGAAGTTCATCATCCGGTCAACCCAGCCAAGTCTATATTTATGAGCCTGGGGAAGGGTGCTGATGACCAACCGCTATGTCCCACACCCTCTGTGAAGGACATAACTGTACTTTCAGGCTGCGATTTGAAGTCCATGGACAACACGAACAGGCTATATCGTAACGAACTGCGCATGCTTTGGGCGCTCAAATGTAGCTTCGGCACATGGTCTGAAGAGGTTGCCACTCGCCTCTTCTCTTCCATCATTATACCAATGCTGAGTACGATTCGCCCGCCTACTTTCCGGTTACCCGAGGCAAGGCACAGAAGAACGAACGGGTCCAACACGTTGCTACCAGGCCCATCCCGAGTTTACGTGGCTTAGGATATGAAGAGCGGTGCGGGAGACTAGGATTCTACACCTTGTCTTACTGTTTGGTGCGAGTCGACCTCATTAAGACCTACTGTATTCTACATCTCGGTGACTTCTCCATGCTGAGGCCAATGCTGCATATACGTGGGTCATTCAGCACACGCGGGTACAGATACAAACTTGAGGTGCTAGTGGTAATTATTTGGAACAGTTTGGAACAGTTTGCCTGAACATGTGATAGAGGCCGCATCTATGCAACAGTTCAAAACGTTGTTGGATTTACATTTTACCACTATTTGGTTCAGCGAACGATTGTACACTTACGATGTCATCCCACCTTTTTGAGTCCTGCAATACCGTGAATCAGATATTTTGAACATTACATGAGAACGAGAACGGTATTCACGGGTGACAATTTTTATGACGTTTTCATCAAATTTCTAAGGACTTGTGCAGAATTCATTTCTACCTGCTCCAGAATATAGTATTCAGTGTTTAGTATTCGTCTTTGAAAGGTTGATCCGAAAACTTTCCTTTTCGTTCTAGAATCTCCATGCAGCTACTCCCTGGAAACCGTCTTCTTAGTTCGCCAAATCAGGTGGAGTTCTTCAGGGCTATTCCATCTTCCACTTTCTCAATTTATCAACTTTATTTTCACCGGCATTGATGGCCGAGTGTCAAGTCTAGAATATGCAGTTGACAGCTCTATTTAAACCGGAAATACATACTCTTCAGGCGCTAGTGATTAATCTGGTGCCTAGCGCTGCACTCTTTGACGAGTGCTCTCATTTTCCATATTCAAAGCATTGCTGCGGGACTAAGTCGATTTATTAACAGTTCTCATCAATTCTCCCTGCTCGGAGTGTTTGATCAGTGTGGTTACATTGGTAATTGTATCGCCTCTGGTTGTCTTATTACGATAGAATTTAATACACACATTACTATGGATCGAAACTCCAGCAACTGGTGGATACAGCAGGAAGCATGCTTATCGGTTTACTGAAGAGTTTGCAGCGCCTCGGTGCATGCATCGTGAGCTTTGCTGCTGTAGATTAAAGGACTGAACATGTTCTACCAGCGATGTTTCGAAGCACTACCCATTTCTGCTGGCTGAACTGACGGAGGGACTCCGTCATCTGGAGCTTGGTAACGGACTCTTGTGCCTCAATGTACTGTTGAGCTTGGATCGTCTGTGATAGCTCGGTTATATGCTCTGCATAATTACGATTTTTGACGTCTTTTACTTTCCTGTATTGTGCCTAGTTGGGTGAAACTAGGTGGCTAACCAGTGACATCGTGAATAGGGCCTGATGGAATTCGCTGAAGGACAGTCCGGTCGGTGCTTGTCTATCTGACCTTGGGATCCTCCGGATCGGCCGTATCAGTGACTGTACGTCACGGAGCTTGTGATACCCTCGCACTCCTTCCCTCCTTTCGGACCATTGATCGTTCCATCGACATCCCATTTTGCTTGCAGATTATGTCGGTCTGGCACTGTCCCCAATGGCTCATTGTTGCCACCTAATGGCTAGTTAGCTCAAGCTGCTAGCGTTCATTGGTTCCGTTCCCTTCAGGAGAACGAGGGACTGCGCGCCACTGACGAGCCCCAATAGGGCAAAATGGTCGTCTGGTCTGACATGACTATAACTACCACTAGTGTTTCAGTTCCTTTCTGAACCTTGTTTTGGTATCTGTGCTTTAAGTATGTTTCAGGTTTTGCAGGAAGATTGATTTTTGTTGACCGAGTTAGCAAAGAATTGTGAAGGTCTAATAAGTTTTTGTTATTATTTATCCAACATGTGTCGGGGCAGTTGGATCCACTACACGTCGGCTAACAAGTCATAGTAGATAAACTGAACTGGACTGCAAAATTAGTCGTAGTTTTTGGAGCCATTCTTGTCCTTTGCACGTTCTTGACATGCATGACAGTGGAAGATGCGCCGCGCTATATTGCAGTTACAAATCAGTCAAGATAGTCCGCTGCCGTCGCTTATGGCCCAGTGACATAAGTCGCTGACTCGTAAGAGTAAGATCACTGGTTTGGATTCTGGGGATGCGCGCTACTGAGGCGTCTGAATAGGACGAAACAGCTGTCTAACGCTTTCTTAGATATGTGGTGGCTGTAGGATTGAGTCTAGAATAGACGATTCTTCTAAAATCACAATAATGCTCCCCACTTCTCTATATTATTCAGTACTCGCATTAGCATCTTACATGCCACCTTGGCGACTTCTTGTAAAGGTAGTCGTAGCTCTGGGGGCAAGTCCACTCCTCTGCACGTTCATTACATGATAGTGGAAGATGTGCCTCGTTATATCACAGTTAGAAATCAATTATGGCTGTCTGCAGCCATGATCTATGGCTTTAGCGGTTTTTTGGCTGTCTGCCTGAGTCAACCTGGGACGAACCTTCTCGGAAACAATAAAACCTCCTCCTACTCTAATTCCCCACTCTTGAAACACCGTACGCTGTCGATTATCCGAAAAACCAGCGTTTATGGACGATTGCTACTTGTTACTATGAGCACATCACCTTAGCGGTGATTTTTTGGTGGAAGACTACTAGGAATTTAATCGGCAGTCTGATTGGTTCTTCGAAGCCGGTCTGCTTGTCACAACTTCAAGTAAGCAATACTTCTGCAACTCAAGCACTCATCAAACCACCTCTCAGTTTATTGCTTCTTATTCACTTCCATTACTTCACTTACTATACTGTAAAGTTTACTACCAAGTGTTCTTAATCACACAAGAATAACGAGACACTCGCATTTCGTACTCGTTTACAATGCTATGTACCTCTTATCTAAAGGTCTTTTTCGTAGTCCTCATTCTGTTCAGAGTTTGCGTCTGCAAGCGAGTACCTCATTCATGGGTTTTCGATGTTGCTTTTTAGATCACCCCTTCTGGACAGATTGAACCTGTTAATACGGGTGTCCCACCAGTGAAGAAAGTGAGTCTCTCTCGCTCTTATGAATCTGTATTGTTTTTCTTGCATACAAGTCATATTCATTTTGCACAATTTCGTACACACACATCCTCGGCTGTTTAGTCACCCCATGATGAATTTGGAATTTGGCAATCGGTGCACTTGCCCTGCACTTAACCGGCATCACTTACTTTACGGTTCTCTCCGATTCATCCGTTCTTTTACCCTACTATCTTTCGTTTTTTTTACCAGTTCTCATATCGACCTCTTCGCCACTCGTCTTATACATTTGTTGTTTTCTTTGTCCAAGTGTACAGTATATGGCCTTCTTTTAATATTGACTCCCTCCTATTCTTACAAACGTCATCTCATCATCATCAACGGTCGTACATTAGCCATTTGTACTGATGCTTCGTTGCTGTGCAACCACAATGACCTACAGAATGCGAACTAATAAGACGGTATGATGGGGGACCTACTGTAAATCCTAAATGCCCTAAGAAAACATTCTGGGCCAAGTCGCCTACAACTTGTCAACAACATACAGTTACAAACAACTGACTTTCGCACAAGATAAGTGGGTACCGGCAAGACAACTATCTTATTCCACTTTATAATCAGTCGTTATCCCTTCAAGTACATCGGAAACGACATAAACTAGGTCACTTGCACTACAAGCAAAGACAGGAGAAGGACCAACAGCGCCCAGCTTAGTCTTTGTTGATTTTATTTCCATCTGCTATGTCAATTTTACCCATTTCGAGCCTAGCGCCACCCTGCATCTGCCAAATAAACAAGTCCCTCCTGTTCCAGGCATACGTAGGACCTATTTTTGTGATGAGTTGGGATGGAGTGCATGAAACAACGTCAAGAAAATCGCGCATTGACACCTTACAGCTGTGCGATCTATCGATCCACTCAAGCCACATTCTATTTCGAACTGACGTAATCTACGTATCTTCTATCACCATCGAAATAAATAAATAAAATGTATATTCTCGGTGTTATATGAGGCGCACCAAGAAAGGCATGATCGGTTTTATACAAGCGGATAGGCGAAAATTTCTGTTTGATCAAATTTTAATCTTGACAAGTGTTACGGATGAAATTCTTGAGATCCAGGACATGAGATGTGGTTGTGATAACTGTTGACACGTTGAAATAGCAAATTGCTTTGCGAATGCGATGGAGTCGATGGACGCTGTTGGCGCTATAGGTATTTATCGCAAGTAAATCTAGATTCAGTGACTCAACTTGTGTTTCGCTCAGTTGGATTGATTTGACCTCGAACCGATTGCTTACGGCTGTATTCAGGACTTTGCCGGACAGTGACAGGCACCTTGTCAAGATGCCCATCAAGCGGAGCCACACCGGGAATATCAAACAACAGCCAATCACTTGAGAGAAAAATAACTAATAACGTAAATCGGGTAATGCATAAGGAAACAGTGACATAAATCTTTAATTAGTAAGCATGTGAAATAAATTGTTTACAATCGAATCCGAGATAAGTTCACGAGGTCGGAACGTATATTTTACGGAAATGCCACTAACACGCAAATGTTATCGAAATTAACTACAGATGGCATAAGCGACTTGTGCAAGTCTATAGAAGAGAGTACTCGTGTGATGGGAGTATACACTCGAACGAACGTGCGGTGCCAGCCCAGCAAGGAAGCCGTTAGGCTGCCGCAAGCAAAGGCGTCAGCCGATTGGACATTCACACGTTTCTCGCATGCACGCTGATTGGCAAACAGCTGGACGCATTGGAGTGAATTTGTTTGACTGAATCAAAGGAAAAATGTCATGCACCAACAAAGGTCGTTAATTGTGGATCCAACTAGCTGTATATACCGATATGTTTCACTCGCCCTCTGTCTCCGTTTTCGCCTGGTCCTGTTGTTTGCAGAATATACGTTTTGTCCCTGAAGGACCGACTTTTTACACTGGTAGATATTTATATGAGAAAGAAAAGCATTAAGGCAAAATTGCAAACCCACCACCTGAAATAAATAGACTTAACATGCAAGTAGGCGATTAGTAAATCGAATGCAGCGTACCTACAAACGCTGCGCTGGTTCTGCCTATGTCCTCTGCAGGACCCCTCGTCGCTTCGGTGTTGGCCCTTGGTGGTGAGTGAGGTAACATGCTCCGGAAGAACAGGAAACAGTGACTTGGGGTGCCAGTGTTGGGATGAGCAACACTATAATGCTTCCATTTTACTTACGGTCCTTGTGATCGGAATGACCGAGGTCCACCTCAAGTGAACCGAGGTCTCAATAGAGGTTGCTTGTAGCAACCCAACCACCAGCGGATTCTCCAAGCCCAACTTTGAATTCGTTTCCGCTGTACCAAGCGTTACTCGCGGATCTCAGTGGCATAGTGCTTATGGCGTCAACCATGAACCACTAGGCTCTGAGTTCCAGCCCAACTCAGGCTATCTCCAACTGATGAGTCCCAACCGGGACGAAACCGCGGTCTTGGGGTGCCAGTGTTGGGATGAGTAACACTATAATGCTTCCATTTTACTGACGGTCCTTGTGATCGGAATGACCGAGGTCCACCTCAAGTGATCCGAGGTCTCAATAAAGGTTGCTTGTAGCAACCCAACCACCAGCGGATTCTCCAAGTTCAACTTTGAACTAGTGACTTTATTTAGTGGCGAGTCATATCCGCCTCGTCACATGGTTAAACGGACATTTGTGACTTTTTATAGGGAGAACGCTGGCCAGGCGAAAACCCATCACCTCCTGGAACACTGCCGCCGAATCGTTCCCTGGAACAGGATTAATTTGGACCACCCAGCTGGCACCAAGTGAAGAAAATGTATTGACAGAACCCCAGTGCCAAAACTGGTTTGAAACATTTCGTTCTCGCAGTAACTACTTAAGTGATTGCCTTAATTAATGGATTAATTAATTACATCAACTACTCGTGAGATCACTGGTGGTGGTCGCGCGGCAGCGAAGCGCCGTTACGGCGTTAAGCTGACTCATTATTATTATTACTATTAATCCGACCGTTGGTGATCATTTGAAACGCTTAGGTTTCATCTCAAATCTCGGCATATGGGTTCCTCATGTTCGTACAGAAAGAAATTTGTGCCGTCACATTAGGTCTGTGATTTACTTCTCCAGTGTCAAAAAATGATCCATTTTTGAAGCGCATCATCACTAGGGACGAGAAATCGGTTGTCTTCAACAATCTTAAACACGAGATCATAGAGTAAAAAGATGAACTGACTCAAAGCACTTCGAAAGCTGACCTTCATCAAAAAGTGTTGCTATGTGTTTGGTAGGATTACAAAGGAATCGTTTCTTTAGAGCTTCTACCAAACAACATAACGATCAGTTCTGAAGTGTACTATCATAAGCTGGGCAAATTGGACGATTCACATAAACCGAAAATGCCAGAATTAATCAATAGCAAAGGTGTAGTGTTCCACCAAGATAATGCGAGACCTCATGCAAGTTTGGTAATTCGCCAAAATCTTTTATGGCTTGGACGGGCCACACTGCCACACCCACCATATTCTCCAGATGGGGCACTTTCTGAGTATTATTTGTTTTCGCCTCTACACAATTTTTTACACTCTAATACCTTTAGTTCAAATGAGGAGGTCAAAAATCATCTGCACCAGTCTTTTGATAGAAAAGAAAAACCATTTTATGAGCGTGGAATCATGCTGCTGCCAGAAAGATGGCAAAAGGTATTGGATCAGAATGGAGAATATATAATTTAATCGCATATTCATTCACTATAATCTGATCGCTTTTCATCAAAAAATCGAGATGACTTTCCGAGCTAGCAGATATAAAGAAAGAAACTAGCACGTATTCTCATACGAGCTTTCTGTAAGATGATTGAATAGGGTCTAGTCCGCGCTTGGTAGCGCTCATCCGCATTCTGTCGAACGAAAAACTCGGAATTAGGCTTTGAGTTGTGTAGCGTTTAATAATTGCAATTACCTCCAGTTACACAGTATAGGGCCGATATCGGCAACGTACTAGAAAATCCTTTCATCCCATGCTCATCCTGTTTGATCGCCGATGGCATTTGGTATGGTTATTCCACAGTCATCCGTAACTCGTTTAATGTTATTCGGTTTTCTAACAAATCAATCGGCCCACTATCTGCGTGCTTTCTGTAAAGCCGCGGCTCTAGGGGCTAACCATGTCCTCTGTTAACTTAGTAACTTGCATGGTAGTGATGGATGTATTCCGCTGCATTGCATTTAGCTCGTATATCTTGACGATCTGCAGCCGTCACCCACGGCCTAGAGGGATAATCCTCTGCATCATGGTTTCCATTATGGTAGATTCCGTTAATGCGCGCTATTAATGGTTTCCAAATGGATGTAACGGCCGTTCAGTGCTGTGTGACTTTGATCTGCTACGACGAATGTTCACAATTTTCTACTCGTGAACGAAACCACATAAGTCTTGTAATTTTTATTATGGAATCCTCACTACCAGCCGAAACTGAATCATCCATCGTCTTCTGCTACTTCCTGCAAACTTTGCCTCATTTATCAGCCAATAGGACTGGGTTTAGCTTGTGCATAATTATGTGGCTGGCTGTACAAGTCACGTCTATCGCCCTCATCCTCTACTCACCTTCGCAACTTGATCGGACACAGGTACACTTGCTGTTGCGTTGCATCACAATCTTCCTAAAGGATGGGTACCTCACTCTTAAAGAAGGGAAACATATGTACTGGTAAAATACCTTTTTGTATGGCTTGCCATACTACCTCCATGCGTGGTTCAGCCGCAGTGTTCTAGCATGTGATGGGTTTTCACCTGGCAAGCGTTCTCCCCATGAACAGTTACATATGTCCGTTTAACAAAACAGTCACATGGTGGATATGATTCTCCACTAGATAAAGGGGGACTTACCGGAGAACCTTAATGCTCTAAGTAGAAAACAACATACCGTCACAAACAGCTTTCTATCGTGCCAATATAAGTCGGTTTCAACGACACAGCTTCCTTGCGTCTATCAATGTCCCGCATTATAATCAGCCATTTCTCCGCAGGTAGCATCATACAAGCTTTAGACCGGAAATGCGACTAGGAGACAGTAGCATACGCGCCAGTGGTGTGGACTGCTAGCCATATCCTGTAACCTCTCTAGCTAAACACTAGGCGCATTACGTGGACTCCACATTGGAATGCGAAACCGACCGACGGCACCAAGTTTGGTCGTCAGTACCTTTATTTCATTCTGCCAAGTCATTTTTTGTCCACCTCGAGCCTTGCGCCACCCTACATCTGGCAAACAACACATGGTCATATGCGTAAACTTTGATTGGTCATACGTAGCACGTGCCTAAGCCAACGCAGCTTATTCAGTGCTATTTGTTGTTCTAAGGAACTAGCTTGGGTATCATTGCCTAACACTCGCCTACGCACATCATCATCGAGTACACGCTGGTGCCATCCGACACGAACAATGCTTCGCAGACAACGATGATTAAAGACTTGAAGGCGCTGTATGTCCGCAAACCGAAGGGGCCGTCGCACTCCCAGAATGGAACGACCTTCACTGTGGCCTTGTAAACACGGCCTTTTAGACCGAGAGGAACTACTTTCTGACGCCACAAAAGTCGCAGATTTAAGAAGCACAACTCTGCCTTTTAGAATACGTGAGCTGATTTAGTGCTATTGCGCCCATCATTGCTGATGCTGCTACCGAAATAAGTGAATAAATCAACTACCTCGAATTCCTCGCTGTCGCGGGTTAACGGATTATCAAGTGGCTCGTGGTCCTCTACTAACATTTTGCATTTTGTATGTGCGAAGCACATGCCAAACGACGCTGCAAGTCCAAGGAGGTTATTCAGGGTTTATTGCGCCTCCACAACATCGTAAAACAGCAACACAATATCGTCCGCATAATCAAGATCAACTACCCTTTCCCCGAGCAGCACTTTTACGCCTGCATCGTTAAGTTCCTAAAGGGAACATTCCCTGATGGAGTCCATAACAAAGTTGAACGCAAATGGGGAAATTAGACAACCTTGATGAACGCCCCTTGTTAACAAGAAGATATCCGATAAGTCACCATAGACCCTGACGCGCCCTCTCGTGTTCGAGTATAGAGTACGTAAAATATCCACCCAAGTATTTGGAACAGAATGGACCGATCTACTGAGTTGAACGTACTCTTGAAGTCAAAGAACGCAGCTATTCTCGGTCTGTGGTATGCGTGGCGCTGCTCCAGTACCTGCCATAGGAATATGCGATCTACCCAGTCACGTCCTTGGCGGAAGCCTGCTTGCTTTTCCCTAATCCGGGATTCCCGTTCCACAGTGAGACGACGAACGGGAATCAACGCCAGTAATTTTGTCACCACTGGCGGTAGTCTGATACTTCTGTGCTTATCACATACTGTAGTTTGCCACTATAATCGATTTCCTCCAGTTAGCTGGGATGGTTTCTTCCCTCCAGGTCTGTTCGAACGGGACGGTCAGTGCTTTGCAGTGGATTTCATCACCATCGTTAGACAGTTCAGGTGAGACGGAATCCGGGTAGGCAGCGCGAAAACGATGGAGGGCTGTGATCCCCTCTTACTTCCAATACAGGTATTCGCCTCGACTTGGTCTCTCAATCCTTCCCTATATCGACCATTCAGCACTGCCTTTGTTTCGTTACATCCCCTTAGCGACCGAGTGCGTTTATTTTGTTTCGATAGCTGTTCTTTCTCTCACATTACCCGCTTTCTTCGATGTCTTAGTGACTTAAAATTTTCGCCATACATTTTAACTTGTTGAGTATACATTTTTACTTCAGGCTCGTTCTGTCCTGTTCTCACATTTGGAGCAAGATGATGATG
>CALYDF020007487.1:0-12482 GCA_944474145.2 Dicrocoelium dendriticum | reverse complement strand
TCTAGTATTGCTATGCGTGCGATATCATTAAATCAACGTTTATCCCTCAAAATACTGAAAATATTTCCCGGTTGCATTTTGCGTAAGCAGGACAGAATATGTGAAACACTGCCGTTCCTCTAGCTAGCTTGGACCAATTTGTATATAAAAGTTATTCAAATTTTCTGTAGTGATAATATACATAATGCGAACATTTTTATGAGCTATTTGCACGGCAAGCTAAATTTATGGCAAAATCAAATTTGTGGAATCTATTCGACTCAAGAACTTTATATTCCAGTTGGAATAAAATCGTTAGATGACCGCTTGATTCATATCACTGAAACGTAGTTCGTAGAGTGGTTGTTGTCAACTCTTGATCCACCAGACATTTTTTGTGCGCTAGCGAGAAAAACACAAAATGATAACACAATATTCTGCCAGAATATTCATGTGAATTGATTGTTTGATCAGAACGCATTCATGTGCATGCACTTTTTTGCCAGAAAATGTGTAACTTGTTACTTTTAAAACAGGTTACGGCTGATTATAACCTCATTTGTGGTAATCGTTGTGTGACTGGATTGCGAAGCTCAAAACTAATATGGACCGTGGTTCAAATGGAACCAAACCTTGACCAATTCTATCACAGGACCGTAGCTAAAGCGTATGGAAGTTTGGTGTTGCCCCCCGCCCCCCCCGAAAACGGTACAGTGTTTTCAGGTCCCACCGTTGGTCTAGAAATTCCGTAAAATATTGACACAATAGATTTAGCCAAAATTTCACAATTCACTAGAAACATAATTGATTTGCGTGCGAGCATCACGGAATTAAATAAGTTTACGGAATTTCGTCATACATGCTAAAGCCAAAAATATGTGTTGCAGCGCTCGTTGACTTATTAAGCGCGCATTGATGTTTTTACTATATTCTTGGATAAAATATCCCGAGTAATTGCAACAGCATATAACTGATGAACAGTAAGGCTTTAGTGGATTAGTGTTCTTACTGTGGAAATAGGTGAATGTTATAGGCACACATTGACGAAACAGTAAATATGAATATTAATTAAACCAATTAATATGGCTGATGAACGTAACTCACCGTTATTCTGTTTGCTCAATAACAACAGATTTGAAGTTTCGTGTCTGCGAGTTTATACAGCATAACAACTGTAATAAACGCGCTTACGATAAAATACTATTTTGAAATTGTGTCGAAATTTCCACACATCAGCCCTCAAGTTAAATAGAGCAAAACTATTGGACAAATATTACCGTACGACAGTTTAGTCTTTTATGTACTGGCCAAATGTGAACATCCCACAACTCTAACAGTAATGGAAGCTGTTACACTTAACAACTTACACCATTAGCTAATGGCTTGTGTCAATATGTCACCATAGACCGCAGCGAACAATACTAATTACCAGGTAACTGCGAAATTGAGCGTTACATAAAAGTTAATTTGTTTGAGCATAGCAGAAATCGGCTGCTGTGAAGAACGCCTTGCACAAATAAGTCACAATCACTAATATGTGAGCAATCATAATATTCGCGTTAACAGCTGCCAGCTACTGTGGACTGCAAAGCTGATGTCAGTGATGCACATTTATACAGCACTGCCGTTTGAAAAGTTTGTAACTTTCAGAGAAGTGTTTAGTGGCGCTGTATCGCGGTTAAATTGCACATCATACGGTCCGCTGCCATCTCCTGTGGCACATAGGTATGAGTTGTTGGCTATTGATGAAATTCGCTATTAGAAATAAAGTTTATTCCTAAATTGAAGCCGCGTACCCATGGGATTCCGCCAGGCACGACGTGATCGCTCCACATACCGCCTCCAGTATTTTTAGCATTTTAGGCGTAAGCTTTTTGCAAGTCGCTAATTGAACACTTCTTCGGATCGGTTTGACGATTTTCGTCCATTAAAAGCATTTTAGCTGGATTGATTCCCGCAGAGCCCGTTTCTACCAGCTAAACAAATAAAGCAATCGTGAAAGTTTGCACAGTTTTACACACACACCCAGGTTTCTGTCATTTTACCATAGAGGATACTCCCCGCTTACAAGCACAGTTTCACTCGTCTCCTTCCCTAAATGTTGCTGTTGCTAAAGGCCAAAATACGTTCCCTTTGTGAAACCCTTTCAGCAAAACAACAGTCACTCTTCGCCGCTTCTGGTTTCAACAGGTGCGATCAAACAAGCAATCAATACAGTACAATAATATTCATACCAGACGGTCTAGCAGCGTTCTTATGAATACTGAATAAAGAATAATGTATTAAAGAATGAGTAGAAATAAATTATTTACAACTCCTTAGAAATATGATGAAAAGCTGTATAAAAATTGGCAGCCGTGAATATCGTATGTTCTCTTGACGTATAAGTTAGCTGAATCACGGTATTGCAGGACTCATAAATGTGACATTTCATCATGTGTGTCATCGTCCTCTGAATCCATTAGTGCTAAAAGATAAAACTAACAACATGGTTAAGTGCTGCACTTATGTTGCCTTCATCACATGTTCACACAAAATATTTCAACTATTTACCGCTCTCCATTAGAATTACTTTGTGTGTGGAGCTTGCCTCACATCCGGCGCGACAAGTTTGTATCTATGTCCGCGTGTGCTGCATGACCATCGTAAGTGCAGCAATGGCATGTGGAAGTCACCGAGGTATAGAATACGGTAGGACATAATGAGGATGACTCGAACCCGACGATAGAACAAGGTGTAGAGTCCTAGTTTCGCACACCTGTCTTCATAACCCAGGCAACGTAAACACGTGTTGAGCCTGACAGCAACGTTTTGGACCGGTTCAATCTTTTGCGTTTTTCCTACGTTCTCGGAATTTAGGCGGGCGAACCGTACTCTAACATTGGTCCAATGATGGAAGAGAAGGGGCGAGTGCCAACCTCTTCAGTCTATGTGCCGAAGCTACGTTTGAGCGCCCAAAGCATTCGCAGCTTGTTAGGATATGGCGTACAAAGGCAACACACAAACACGATGAGCCAGTCCTTGGACCTGGAGGTGAAGTTCGGTGACAGCGGGCAAGTCAGCGGTGAAGCGATTCTTACCCACAAAACAGGCGATGACCATCACGCCCACTACGCGGCTTACCCGGAAAGATATTTTATGCCAGTCAAACATGTACTAAATGGTAAAACTGAGGTTGCCATGTGCGCATTGCAACTGTTGATAAGGCCCGAAGTAAATCAGATAATGTGGAACTGAAAAAGAAAATATGACGATACGCCGGGCGACGGTTCCGACTATAAACAATATACCAGCCGAAAGTAAACATTTTTACGTGCGAAATTTGCGTATCTAGAATTAAAAAATTACAAGCATTTTATATCATCTCACTAAACAAATGACGGCTTAGGAACCACGAAAATAGCCCAGGAGTTTCCGCGGCGACCTAATGCATATGATCATGGTAAGTACCAACCAATTATACCATTCATCGGTCAAGTTGTTCGCTTGGGCGACAGAATTTCTTTGAAAGGCCAAGAAGTTTCGCTGAAGGACATACAATATGAGACTTGAGTCAATTAGTTTGGGCCGTGTGTGCGCCGTTTACTTGTAAAAGTGTGTAGGTTTGCGTTTATAGTCCGGTACCTTCAAACAGTTAGTTCTAGGACGCACTAAGTCATAGGGCGTGAAGGAGGGATGCTCCAGCTAATACCAAGGAGAGTGTCGGCGGCCGGTGCACCAAATAGGCCTATGTTTATGTCCTGGGAAGCGATTCCCACTGATTAGAACGATAGTACGGGTTTGGTTGACCATTGGGGTGGTATAATGAGCCGCAGACAAATAAATTTGCCGTGTGGTTTTGATTGTGCATTCACCCAACCGCAACGGTTGGCTTGTGTGCTCGGCACTCGAGGGAGGTGAAGAAGGACATACTAAAAACGTACGATGTAGGCGACGATTGGAATCAGGTCGATGGTATACTGGTAGTGAAGGTGAAAACTTGCCGCAACTGAATACGGGCGTACGAATCGAAGGAACCGGTGGGGCAGCACGGGGGAGTCCGTCGCCGAACAAAAAGAGAAAGCCACGTCGACGCTCTGGTGGAGTGGGTTTCTGCGGAGCCTACCGTTAACTTTGAACATCTTCGTTTGCGGTTGAAGGCGGAGTTCGAAATTTCAGTAAGTACCAGCACTGTATCACGATACTTGGATGGTAAACTGATAACAATGAAGAAATTGCACCCCATTCCGGAGTCCCTTAACACGCTGTAGAACAAAAACAAAGCGGGTCATTTCTTTTGCAACTCATGGATTACGAGGTGGAATAAAGGCAAATCGTGTGGATTGATGAGACCAACTTCAACGTATTTCGCTCCCGCACTCGTGTCAGCTCACGAGGTTATAGTCGAGCAGCCCAGTGTACAGTGGCGAACATCCGGGGACCGAATGTTCATATTGTCGGTGCCACGACAATCATCATCATCATCATTAGCATCAGCAGCAGTACATCAGCAATTTGAACAGATGCTTCGCTGCCATAAAACAATGAAAACCTAAGAACTAAAGAATAAGAGCAGGGAGTAAAGAAGGACTTACCTGGAAACCTTAATGTCCTAAGCAAACATTCAGGGTCAAGACGCATATACCTTGTATAGACAACATATCGTCACAAACAGCTGGATATCGTGCAAAGATAAGGCGGTATCGGCGAGACAGCTTCCTTGCGGCTTTCACTTCCAAGCGTCGTAATCAGCCATTACCCCGCAGATAACTCAGCACCAAACACACTTTAAACAGACAATCCGATTAGGAGACGGCAGCAGACACGTCACTGGTGTCGGTTGCGAGACATGTCCTTTAAAGTCTCGAGTCAAGCACAAGCAGAGTCACGTGGGCTGCAGCACGGAAGGCGAAGCGGACCATTGGCACCCAGTTTGGTTGTCAGTTACTTCATTTCCCGCTGCTAAATCAACTTCTGTCCACCTCGAGCCTTGCGCCATCCTACACCTGGCAGACTAAACATGGCCCTCCTAGGTAAGCGCTGGCGAGGCATAAGTAGCACCTGCCCGAGCCAACGCAACTTATCCAGTGTTATCTGTTGTTCTAAGGAGCTATCATGAAAATCATCACCTAATACTCGCTTACGCACATCATCGTTGCGAACACGCTGGTGCCATCCGACACCAGCAGTGCTACGCAGACAACGATGATCCAAGACTTGAAGGCACCTCAGATCATCAGACCGAAGGGGCCAAGTCTCACTACCGTAGAGGAGAACGGCCCTCTCTGTGGCATTGCATACACGTCCTTTCAGACCTAGAGAAACTCCCTTCTGTCGCCAAAGATGCCGCAGGTTCAAGAAGCTTACTCTGCCTTTTGCAATGCGTGAGCTGACGTCATTTTCTATGCTCCCATCATTGCTGATGCAGCTGCCAAGATAAGTGCAATGATCAACCACCACGAGTTCCTCGTTAGCAAGCATCAAGGGGTCATAAAGTGGCTGGTGGTCCTGCAGCAACTCTTTGCACTTTGAAGGTGCGAAGTGCATACCAAATAATGGGACCACTCCGGACAGGCTACTCAGCGTTGATTGTGTCGTCCCAACATTGTTGAAAGGCAATACGATATCGTCCGCATACTCTAGATCAACTAACCTTTCACCAGGCAGCACTTCAACGCCTAAATCATGAGATTCCACAAGGGAACACTCCATGATAGAATGCACGACGAAATTGGGCAAAATCGGGGAAATCGGACAACTCTGACGAACGCCACTTGTGGTCGGAAAGCTATCCGATAGGACAACATAGACCCTGACACGGCCTGTGTTGTTCGAGTATAGAGCACGAATGATGTTCACATATTTCGTGGAAATACCTTTCCGCGCAAGTATTTCGAAGAGAATCGAGCAACCGACTGCATCGAACGCACTCTTGAAATCAGAATCGAAAACACTCTAGAAATCGTGAATCGAACACACTCTGGAAATCGGCGCCATGACAAACCGCGGCTTGATAGCGTGTTCGGTTCTGAGTGGAACTTAAAACAATGAAAGTTGCGCTCAGCGGCTGCGACAAGTTCTTGACACTAAGAGAGCAGGGTTTGTGAAAAGAGGTCTTTTTATTTGTGACAACGTGCACTTTAACGCGCAGTTGGAGCACGTTATCCTGGAGGAACCGTGCCACTTTTGGAGACTTATACGCCTTGCGTCATACCCTCCAGCTCTTAAGCTCATCGAGGGCAACTGGAGAATAATAAATGCTCAGGTAAAACAGGCAAAGATGGGAAGGTACATCGGGATGCATCCGGGGGATCCTGAAGTCGTTATGAAGAAAAGCGAGTGGCGGATTCGCTTTTTGGAGCATGCAGGGTCTGAAGCACGGCCTTAGTGACGCAGCAGCACCGCGATCAAATGTATCAGCATGTCAG
Source organism: Dicrocoelium dendriticum (assembly GCA_944474145.2). Lineage (NCBI taxonomy): Eukaryota > Metazoa > Platyhelminthes > Trematoda > Plagiorchiida > Dicrocoeliidae > Dicrocoelium > Dicrocoelium dendriticum. The sequence goes on along the minus strand of CALYDF020007487.1, from coordinate 6,096 downwards.
TAGGAATTATGAACGTGCAGTTCATTTGGCCCATCTGTAAAACATGCTGCCTGCAGTAAACTACCTGTTCTATGCGAGTGTTGTTCTTACTTTATGTTGATGACGGGTCAGAGTGCAATTTATACCCTGCTAGAAATAGCCAGTTCTCTATTCGGGGAAACATCTCAGATTTCCGGGAAGTTGGTGCGGGTGGTGGTGTTGCACACCCATTTCCGTGGCCAGTTGTAGAAGAATCAAGTGAGAGCTTGACAAACAGATCCACCCAAACTGAGTTGTGTAACAATCAATTCGGTTCTACCGCCTGTCGTTGATTGTTTTGGAGATCCAGTGGATTAGGTCTTTGTTTAGAGCATAATAAATGAGAAAATTGAACTATTTAGACTTGACGGACATGAGCAGCGTGTGTGGCCGTTTGTCGGATTGGTTAACCTGTTCCACCAACGCAGGCGACTGGACGCTGTAAACGGAAACGCAGAGCATGTAGGGCAAGCACAGCTAAGTTTTATCTATGGAAATAATTTCAGATGGGTACTTGTCAGTTGTGGATTGTATTCGAACACGTTACATGGTTGCAGCGAGAATATGCTTTAAGCTAGAAATATAATGCGATTGCCCCGGCGAATCACATTTACTCGTCGGGTTGTAAACTCTGCATAGGGATGAGTAGCTTCGCATGACGCAGACCAGTCCGTGTGTTCATATGGCCTTTGCTGTTTGTTAGTGGAAGTTGCCATTTGACTTCATCCCCATTCTATGTGCGGAAATGCAGCCGTTATTGCCGCATATCTGCTGTAATCATATCTCGTGCGTGTTATCGTCATCCATCCACACACTTCAAGCTCCGCCCCCAATCGCCAGCTGTGACAACACGGTGCAGCTAACCACGAGATATAAATCAGGTACACTCTCCATCCACCTCCGACTTCTAGTAGGTGGTTGATATGAAACGGTCCAACCGCCTACCAAGTATCTGTTTCGCCTTCCAACCCCTAGGTCTATGACGACCTAATGTACGCCCGGATACGGAAACCCTGGGTACTCTCGACATGACATATAGTACAATAGGCGAGCCATCTGTCAAAACTTACCACCAGGGTTGTTCGCGGGAAAATGAGCGTTTACCTTACGTAATTAGTTGCTATCGGCTAAACTTTCACATGCTTTACTGGCCCGTTCAACCAAGCGCTTTTCATCAGGAACGTCATCTACATCGTTGTTAACCTGATGATGCAGCTCCGGTTTAAGCGGTTTGGTTTCCAGTGCATTCGGTTTGAATTTGGATGAACAACTATCGATGATTGAGTAATGGTGTCGTGGCTGAACTCACAACAAGTGATCGTTCTTAATGGGTGCTTACATTAGATAAACGAAGATATGACTAAACCTCAATGAATACCTTTAGTTGTTTCGTTTTCTTGGTCGCAATATGGGTGCGCGTAGGCGGTCCGCCTAGGGCGGCACGTGACACGGGGTCGCCATTTTTCACCGTCGTACGTTGGATACACTTGAAAAACAATGCTCAATGTGTGACTACATTGGACTATTCATTTGAATAGAAATTTCCCTGGAAATTCTGTGGCAACTGAACAATTCACACAATTAACCTACTAGCGATTATTACGATGTCGACGGTTCATGTTCCGCTCCACCGGTTGGTAATGAGAGGGAGCATATGTATGATCCTGTTGCTCCTCTGCCTTACTGAATTTACGGGGACTTATGAAAGCGCACGTACTAAGCGGATGGAATGCGGAAGCGCAGAGTTGCCTATCGGAAGTTGCATTGCACATGGTCAATCTGTTGTATAGACAAATTAAAATGTCAAACGCAACGGGAATAGTACGTCAGTGTAATAGTATATTACCTCAGAAAGGAATTGGCGCATAGTGACAAAAGTTTTATGAGCACCAAATGGCTGCACCCGGTGCCGTACGATATATATATCTATCAAAGGGCTTATGGTGACCACATAGTACACATGGGTAGGTACAAACGTTGAAATACTTGGACATTTGTAAAACTATGTAAACGCTGTTTCGAAAGTCGCATGTTTGACAGTGGGCAGCGGGACTTACATGTTGTCACCTGTCAATATCAAAGGTTGCGCATCAATCGTTCTTTGAGTATGTGTACGTTCCTCTGGTAGCAGATGACCGGACCGATGGTCGACACGGAGTGCCGTGCAACCTCCCCATCAACTAAGCAAAATAGACTGTACATGTAGACGGCAACACCCAAGTACACACTAGTTCACTGTATCAGTAGTTTAGTTATCCTTCTACCTAGCATTTGCTTCACCTTTTCGGTATCGGTTTCCATTCAAATATGGATGTCCATGATTTAAGGCTGTGATGCCTAAATGTTGAGGAAAACATCAGCAGTTCTTATTGGGTACTTATTCTCATGTCTGCGGAATTGGTTGTTAACCTGACCATCAAAAGGAACCCATACACGTTTGTCGTACCATTCATCATGAGATCGAATGTGTCTCTATCCAGTTTGTGATAGATCACACTTCAGTTTGGATAAACGCATGTGGATATGTTGTATTCGCACTGCCATTGGACACGGATGAACCCAATTGATGTATATAGGTATATCGAAGGAATTCGACGAGGATACTCAAACGGTATTTGTACGGCCAACTTAGTGCAGGGAAATGGCACTCGGGCAAACCGAAAATGACATTATCAGAACTTGAAGAAGGTGAGTTTATGACAAACTCATATTGATCACAGGTGCTACGAGTCCAAGTCAAATATCCATCAATGAGTGTCCCCTGGACTTCTATAAAGTGTGGTTGCTCAGTTGCAGGAGAAGGCACTATTGCAGTACCCTCCCATTCAATTTACTAAACCAGGCTAATAAGGCGGCTTATTTGATACGTTTGCCTGCGTCATGAGTAATCTTACATTTTAGATGTAGATGATGCTTCGGCTCCCCTGTCTAGCTGCGCCTGATATGAATGTTGACAAGCTGCCTACCTGTCCATTACCCACCACCTCGTCCATATTGACAGCAGGAGACAGTTGGTCGCTGCTGTTGGGGACGGGGTGCACCGTCCTAGTGAGGGTGCTAAGCTCAGAAAATGCTTCCATCCTGTGGAACGGTGTTATCCAGTCCAAGTCAATTTGCGGTGAGCAGTGCGCTGCAACCTATATTCAGCGCATCTCCTAATGAGTAAATCCAAAAACTCCAGGCAATTTTGTTGACCGATTTTTGCTCTGCGCTTCAAGTTAGCTGTTGAAGGCGTCCGTGTTAAGTTTTTTAAGGAATGTATCAGCTCAAGTTCTTCCCTGCCGCGATTCTCCAAGACCTTGACTAGGAACAGGTTGCGGTTTCAATACTTGTTGATTCGGCAAACTTAGCGCTGAAATCTTTGCATATATTGCATAGTGTGCATCGATCTGAGTTTCATCACGCGCAATTTCAAGTCGAATGTTGCCGAGATGAGAAACCTGGGCACGGAAAAGTATAAAGTTTTCACCTGTTTTAAGGAAGTTTCAGCCCATACTTTTCTGGTATCAGATTTGCAACATTAACGTCTGAATACTTCAATGAAATTATTACATGCATAATTGGGCTATGTCAGCAGTAATCTTAAATTTCTGCAGTATTTTATAATGCTTACTCAATGTCTTAAATAATTAGCAACTAAAGTTTTATACAGCTTTTGCTCGCACATTTTGGTTCGTCAGCTAATTCGATGCGGAAGTTAAAAATATATTACAGATTAGTTGCTTGTTGAGGACTTGACGAGAGAAAAACTCGGGCCAACTCGCCAAGCGAAACAAAAGATTGGACATATGCCATTTGTCGGAATTTAACAAATGTTCATGTACTATATGTTGTACGTCGGCCATGCTTGTCTAAAGCAGCATTTGACCAGCTGATGATTAATTCCCTGAAATTCATCAGGAACTTTAATACTGATTGCCCATAAACACAAAGAAACATGAGATGCGGAGGATTTCCACCTCTTGAAGTTTGGGAGAATTGTTGCTGCCGACCATTCATGGGAATATAGGAGTATTTCAAAGGAATTTCAAATGAATTTCAAAGGGCGGATGAAGAGATACCTGTGGTAATGTTATACATAACTGGTAGACTATCGACGCATTTAATTGCATGCGACAAGATTTCTATTTCTTCTTGGCTACAGTCTAGTGCGCTGTTTATGCATCTCATAAACAACCGATGAATTAAAACAGACATTGTAAAGAATGGTTTTTGTGGACTCAGTTCAGCACTGGTTACCTTAACATTGCCGCTGTAAGCAAATGTTTAGGAAAATTTGCAGCTTCCAAATCAACGAATATGTCGATTTCTCATAAACATTTCAAATCAGAAATAGTTATGCAATTATCAACCGTGTCATCAAGGCATCAATATTGAGTTATTTATATTACGTGAGGAAAAATAATCAAGAGAGATGAGCGTAGTATTATGCTTCTTGAGTGAACAGTGCGAATGTTAATCACAAATATAGTTAACTATGATATATCAGGAAGATTGCTTAGGCTGTTTTATATAAACATGTTGTTGCAAACTCTACAATTGTGTCTAAGCTAAACTTGGTTTGAACAGGATGTGCGTTGCTAACGTTGTAAAATGATTTGGTGGTGGCAAAAACGAAACGTGCTTTGAATACTTATGGCAAACTAGAAACTGATTCACCGAAAAGTGACCCACATTTCGTTGAAATCTTATGGGAGCAGGAGAGGAAGAGGAGGAGGAGAGGAGAGAGGGATACTTATAATTTCACCCGATGTTACTGGTTTGAAAGACTGTGTCGTCTGCGTCATGTCGACGTTAAGCTGTTCATTTCCAGAGACTTTTATAGGGTTCATCAGGCAGCTGACATTTCCAAAGTTGGGTATAATCCGCTAATGTCCCTTGATACAAAGTTTTCTTTTAATTGTTGGAAATTAACTGGTGTCTATCCATACGCCACCAGCAGCATTTTCTACGTGGTCCATTGGTGGAACCGGATAGTGGTGATACCCAAATACATCCTGAGTAAGGTGTAAATATATTAGGACTTCTACAATAATGTTATGACCAATGGATATAAGGCATTACATGCATCGTGCTGATGTGCCACTGCTCAAAGATTCTTGCGGTAAATCGTGATCAACCTCCATGAAAATGTCGAGAGATTTGACAGGGTCCAACGAAATACTAGACGAGATTATTCACTGAGCAGCATTCACTTTAGGCGCAATATAACAAGCCGAGTGTTGAGGTACAATATTTGCTTGGTATTGAGAGTAAGCAGGTAATGCAGGTGTTTTTCGTCGAACCATGCTGCCGTTGTCAACTTACATGACGGAGAGACCTTTAGTCTATCCTGTATGACTACCAGAACTAAATATGCCAACTCAACTGACATCAACATTTATTGCCATGTGAATTGCAAGCATTTGAGCATTGGTCGGCTTATTAGGATTATCCTTAGAACTGCTATCTGGAAGACGTCCTCCATTAACCGCTTTTGAACCTGGTGTTGATTTAACATTCAAAGCGCCAGAATGTGACCCTCTATGACGTACGATTTAATGGAATCGGGTGGTCCGCATATTTAAGCGAACAACTGCCAATTTCATAAATATTGTGTTATTCCTAGCACCATCCTTTTTTGAAACAAGCGAAGTAATATGCTCAAAATTAGTGTGATCATTACTTGAACTAGTATAAACGGGATGCGGGACGTCAGATGGCAGTGTGTTAGTTGGGTATACCTCTGCCTAGCGCTTCCTAGTATCTCGTTGTAGAAGAGTTTGTAATCCATAATCTCCAATTTCTTAAATGATGTAATGTGTATAATGATACTAGGCGTTTTCTGTGCCTTAAGTCACTTTCAACAGTTTCCTCTCCGAGTTGCAGTTTTGTGGAATTTTACATTCGGCTTCTCGACCGGCAGCCTTTGATCAGCGACGCAAATGTCCTTTAACAGTAACAGGATGATAAACCCATCAAATATCGTTAATTACCCTATCCTCGTCGCAGGCAGATTAACTTGGCTGTCGGCGATGGCACTGGATGATCATGAGTTGGGTGTCATTGATTTATTCCGATTTGTGTTTGAGGTTTACA
>CALYDF020007486.1:0-12468 GCA_944474145.2 Dicrocoelium dendriticum | reverse complement strand
TGCTTCTGTAAATTCCTCGGTACGTTTGCTGCTTCAGATGCTTTAATATTTGAGTTGTGCAAAGCTTCCGCGACCTTTAATCGAAGTACATAAAGAAGACTTCCGATTTCTCCGCCATCGATATAAAACATCCGTTGCTTGTTGCTCTGGCTGAACCACAAGTTGTAGGATTCCAATGCCGCATCCTCTATAATTTGGTGAGAGAGATATCCTGGTGCGCGATAACACTACAATATTATCCAAAGAAAGTATTACACGAATAGACCTTTCTTTGCCCGTTTCACAGTCATGAATCAAAAGTAACTATTGAGCTCAGCAAGGAATCTTGCTTTAGGTTTGGTTAGCTGGAAAGAATAAAACTTCGGTTTTAACCTTACTATCTAGTTCAAACAAACAACTATCCATTCCTTTTGTTTGAACGGTCACGTGATCACTCAATACATTGAGATAGCGCCTTTAGTGGTCCATGTCACCCATGGCCAATCCGTCCCGCAGTGAATGTCTCTCACAAGAATTTTATCCATCCAGCCATCCTCGCAGCCCAACGATCCTGCGTCTGGACTGCTCTTGTAGTCACGTAGCGTTAAAAAAGAAACATCCTTGGTGGAAGGCTGCAGAGACAGCAGAAACCGACGCATTCAACGAATCCAAAGCCGCAGCTATGTTTGCACTCCTGTTCAGCCGTGACAAGCGATTGTTACGAGTCCGCGTTAGTCACAGAGCACAGTGCTCAACGTCAATGAGGTCACCTGCTTCATCAAACTCAGATGACGAGACTGAGGGGGACATGAGCTTGATGAAATTACATGAAGCGTTGCGGGCTCAAAAAGCTAGGCGCCATCTGTGTACTATCCTCAGCAAGGTGAGTGGGCTAGAAGATGTGACTGAATCTGAACTCGCTCTGCACGCCAGTGTAATGGATGATAATATTCTCTGATACAGCGTAAAAATAATCGCTTGGATACCCATTCGAGGTAAACCCCTAGCTGCCGACATGTATCCAAGCAAACCTGGAACCTTGTGATCTGTGGATGGTATAATGAATGGCTTTACTGTTCATCATGCTCCCGATTAGTTGTGCACAATGTGATTATAAAGAACACTGGCTATTCGTCTTTCTTGGGCTTCTGTTATTCTGCGCTGTTTTAAGTCTTCCAGATACTGGATAAAAATATCATAAAATACTACTTTTTATGACGACCAATGATAGCAGCTCAGCGGAGGTAGAGGCCGGATTATTAAGCACTTACACTCCGGCTAGATAGCGTGTGGTAGTACAATCCTGCAATCGGAACGGGTTGTTTACTGTAGTTTTCTTGAAACACTGAAATTCATAGAGCACATTAGAATGTTGTGCTTGAGCCTAAATTTTATTCACATGCTGCATCGTTTATCTAGCGTTTCGCAAATAGTATAGTGTCTGCCTGCAATGTACAAAAATAACAAACAGGCATTCATCAAACTCATAATCATCATCACCATCAGCATGCTTATCAGCATCATAATCATCGCCGGCATCACCAACAGCAGTACATCAGCCATTTGAACTGATCCTTCGCTGCCATGTTTGGTGGCACCCGGTTTCAGATTTGCCTGGCAATGTGGCCAGCCACAGAAAGCCTGCGCCTACAGAGGGAACATGAGTGGCTTGTGCTGTACCACTCACAGCTCCATCCACACACCCCCATATCCAGTGTAAACCCGAAGGAATAAGACCGAGAGACATGCGGATGGGAACCACGTTTCATCAACGGAGCCGGCCCACACTCCTTCACAGGCAAACACAAGCACACTGTATTTGGGAATCAGTCGCACACAAGGCGGCGGCTAGACCGTGATCCGCTCCACACTGAGTGCATGGAACCAATCTTCGAGCCTAACACGGCCACAAGGACCGTGCACATCGTCCCCTCCAGCAACGACCAACTACCTCCTGGAGCTAGTATGGAGGAAGTAGTGGGTACTAGACAGGTAGGCACCTTGTTAACATGTACATCAAGCGCAGCCACAATTGGGATGTCAAGCAACAGCCAATCACTTGAAAGGACAAGATGAAATAAACCAAAGCCAATAATGTTTACAGATATATATATTTGCAAAAGTCTGCTAACAGACATAATGCCATCAGAAACCATGGGCTTCAAACGAAGGTACAGAAACAGTAAAATAAAACACAACACAACAATGTCCATGGTTTCCTCAGAGGGCGAGATACTACCAGGTTGCCCAAGCCGAAGTAGGGTGTTGACTTAGAGGACACCACCCCGAGCCTTTGGATGAATAGCCTGCCCGCAATGCAGCGGAGCGAATTCAGGGAATCGCGCCCATTGGGAGCCGGAGACTGATTGCTCAGTTCATACGCCTTTCGTTTGTTCCTTTGTCAAACAGGGGCCCAATGCTCCCCAGAAGTACAGCATAAGGTTGCTGGAATACAATGCTTCGCCAGGAGGAAGCAAGGGGCAGTGACTTTATTTAGTGGCGAGTCACATCCGCCACGTCACAGTGTTGTTAAACGGACATATGTGGCTTTTTATAGGGAGAACGCTTGCCAGGCGAAAACCCACCACATCCTGGAACACTGCCGCGGAACCATTTGCTGGAACGGGAAAATCCCGAACCACCCAGCTGGCACCACGAGGAGGTTGTTCGGCAAGCCAGCCGATATGCCGACATAGATATGCGTTAAATGAGCATATGAACTAAATCGGTTGCCAACAACCCCACGATAATTTCAAGAAATCAGCAAATGTTTTGAAGCAAGCGCGTAAAAGTTATCACAGTTAACTAAAGTAGATTGAGGGACGTGTACAAATTAGTAAAATAAAGTTAAGCTAAGCAATAGCGAGACAACACAGCAAACCCGCAACCTGAAATAAAGTGATTCAGCATGCGAGCAAGCGCTCAGTAAATCGAATGCAGCGTACGTACCAACGCTGCGCCGGTTCTGCCTACGTTCTCTGCAGGACCGGTCGTCGCTTCGCTGGTGGCCCTGAGTCGTCTCGCTCATTGCTTACTAGGCCTGCCTGATTCAGGTAATCGCAACCGCATATGCTACGGCATCATGCGTTCGATGTCGATGGAGTACAACCCACCGGCGTTTGCCTCTTCCGCAATCGCCCCTTCTTCTTTACATGCATGAGAGCTTTCTCCTGCACATGGGCAACGGCCTTCGGTATCAGATCGCGCCATGCACACCGATCAAGCGACTTCGATTCCGACGACAAGCAATGAAGAGTATAACGTGAGAGGCTCAATTTTATCAAGTCCTGGTAAAGAAGCTTCGGCTTCCCCATATGCCGCTTCCCAATAATCAGCTGAGCATATAGTAGTTGTTCCGGTTTCCGCGTCAAGTTCGTGCGGCTCACATGACCGGGCCACAACAGGAGTCTCAGCAAAAATATATAGAGTGCACTTCATGCATTCCTCTACGGCGCAAAACTTCCCTGTCCGCAAATCTGTCGCACTAACCGATGGGCAAGATCCGTCGCAAAACAGTTAAAGGAACCGCTCGAGAATTCGCACATCCCGACTGTACATCGTCCACGTTTCACTGCCGTAGGGAAGAACGGACAGTACCATGGATTTGTACACCATAAGCTTAATGCGAACTGTAAGCTGATGATTGTTCTACACTCGGTATTCTAGCCTCCATAATGCCCATGCTGCCTGAAATAAGTGAATAGAAACCTCAGTGTGCAGCCGCTGCTCAGACAAAAGCACACACCGAGGTAGCAGAAGCAGGAGGTGGTTTCCAATAATTTAGCACCAATGCTGATTCGCGGCAATATTGAAGGTTGCACCTCCGGTGAAGGCTGAAAGTGACAGACAGTTTTGCTTGTGTTGATGGTGAGCCCGAATTTGGCCGTTGTGGAAGCCAGAGCACTAGTGATGTGCTGCAACTCATCCGCGCTGTGTGAAAACAACGCACAGTCGTCAGCAAGCAGCAACATACGGATAGTTGTCTCACAGACTAGAGTTCTCGCACCGAAACGACGGATGTTCAGCAACCCACCATCAATACGGTGTTCCACACGAGCACCGTAAACACAAGCCGCATCAAAAGCACAAGACCACATTGCATAAAGATAGATATTAAACAGGGCAGGAGCTAAGGCACAGCCTTGCTTCACACCAGAGACAACTGCAAAGTCATCCGAGGTCTCTCCACTCAGCTGCACCCTCGCTCGCATACCACTGTGCAGACATTCAATTAAACTTACAAACTTACGCGGGCAACCAAACTTACCAAACACCAGCCACAATGCCTCGCGGTTCACCAAATCAAATGCCTTGGTGAAATCAACAAAAAGCGAATACAATGGCTGGTGTCGTTCTCTGCCCTTCTCTTGCAACTGACGAGCCGCAAACACCATACCTATAGTGCTGCGACCCGAACGGGATCCGCACTGCTCTTCCGTCACGTTCGGTTCCACAACCTGACTAACGAGGAGTTTGAGCAGGATTCGGGCAATCACGTTGCCCACACAACTCAGCAAGTTGATGCCACGATAATTCATGCAACACTGCTTGCTACCTTTACCTTTGTACAGTGGTAGCACAACGGCATCCTTCAGCTCAGAAGGCACCTCTTTCTCAATCCATACGCGATGCAGCAGTAGTGCAGCGCAGTCAACAACGCAGGTCCACCGTGTTTCAATACTTCAAGTGGGATCCCCTCGTCCCCAGCACACTTGCCGTTTCGCAGCTGAGCAAGTGCTCTCTGCGTCTCATCCCGTGTCGGCGTATCCGCCAGATCCGCGTTCACATCGTGCTGCTTCAGGCCGTTCTATGTAGGCCAGTCGATCCCTGGACGGTTGTTCAAGGGACAGTCAGAGTGCTTTCGCCAGATCTGCATTATGTCTGCAGTCTGGGTGCAGGTAGCGCCTGAACTACCATCGATCAGTGTCCTCACCGGCTCCAGTCTCGGTCCATACACCGCCTTCAAGGAGTCAAAGAATTCCTTGTGTTGACGGCGTTCGGCGTAGCATTCCATCTGCTTCGCCTTCTCCGTCCACCATGCATTTTTAATGCGACGGAGCTCTCGGGTCAGTCGCCGTCGAAGTTTGCGAAACTGACTACTCTTCCCCAAGTTACTGGGGTCTGCAGCATGTGCAGCAGATGGTGCATTCTTCGCCGACACCAATGCGCCGATCATCGCATTGTTGTCATCAAACCAATCAGACCGCTTACAGTTTGCGCTCCCGACGGTCTCCTCGGCAGCAGCTCTCACCTGATCGCGAATGTGGTGCCACAGGTCGCCCACGGTGGCTATGCAGTCCACATCACACAGGCGTGCAGCCATCGCCTTCTCCAGCTCAGTACGTTTCGCCACAGTACCGAGGGAGAGAATGTTAGATTTACGCCGATTCACGGCGCGAGTGCAATACATCCATTTACGAAAATATACGTACAGTTTGGTCCGCACTAATTTGTAGTCAGTGCCACACTCAGCTTCACGCAGTACACATGTCATGCGCACTTCACGCATATCACGCTGACGTACGATGACATAATCGAGCAGGTGAGCGTGACCACTCCGTGGGTGCGTCCAAGTTGCTATGTCACTCGCACTCAGTGCAAACCGAGTGTTCGTGATAGTCATGCCATGAGTGTCATACAGTGAGAGCAGCCCGTCACCGTTTGCATTCGCTGAACCAATGCATGCGGATCGATAACATCTGTCCCCACCGACGCATCACGCCCAACTGGCGTATTGAAATCACCAAGCAGAAATAGTCGGTCGCTCCTCGGCACGGACCGTATCACGGAGGATACCTCAGTGTAGAGCTGATCACGCGTGTCATCAGGATAACTCATGGTCGGACCGTATGTTCTTCTAAAGGTGGCAAACTTACCTCTTCCGAGTCGTAGGCGTACAGTCATCAGTCGCGCGCTGATGCCCATTGGCTCACCACAAGCTGGCCATTCAGGCGATCGGATATTGCAAATCCGACCCCATGTTCACGTGGTGTTGAGGCGGTGTTGCCCACCCAGTGGAATGTGTAGCCAGCACCTGCTTCATGTAACTTACCTTGCTCAGCGAGCCGAGTTTCACTGAGCGCCGCAATATCGATGTTGTAGCGCGCCAGCTCCATCGCAACCAGTGCAGTGCGTCGCTCCGGGCGCTCGCTGGAGTTCCGGTCCAGTGGAGTGCGCACGTTCCAGTACCCGATGCTGAGTGTTTTGCGCGCAGGCCTACGATTGCATTGGAGGGAATCGTATGCAATATGGTCGTAGTGCTTCGGATGTTTGCTTGAGGGACACCACCCGGAGCCTTTGGCTCAGCAGCCTGACCCACAATGCAGTGGGTGATTCGGAGTTTTGCTTGAGGGACTCGGCCCGGAGCCTTTGGCTCAATAGCCTGACGCACAAGGCAGTGGAGAGCAGATCCAGCTCGGGAATGTGATTGCAGAGACCGATTGGGATCTGCTTGACGGCTGTCACACGCAGCCTTTGAGGTTCTGGAACCATTATCATATATATATATATATATATATATATATATATATATATATATCAGAACAAATGTTAGCGAACAAGCTCGTTTTCAGTGGTTCCTCATCAGGCTAATACACCACAAATGAATGACATGAAGCGTAAACATCAATTAAGAGTACAGGTTCAACACCTAGATGGTCTGAGTGACCAAGCTAGGCGATTGGCCACACGGCGATCAACAGTTTGTTTGTGTGTGTGTGGCGTTGTCCACACTGTGTGTCCGTGTTACAGGGGACCAGGGTAGAGTTAGTGCCTGGACAAATTTCTTGTGCGCACATAGGTCAGGGTCATGAAGTCTGATGGCTATCGCCTCGGCCGCTGCCAGTATACGACATCTAACCGCTCTTGTGTGACATCTGGGTACGCGATAGATGGGCTGGAACGCCTCATGCGCTCTGACTTGATGGCTCGAGTCGATCAAGTGTGTAGACACTGCGCTAGCCACTGGTCTAGACACGCCGCTATACAGCCAAGCTGGACAGTGTTCCCTGGCTCTCTCGGACAGTCTCCTGGTAGTTCTTCCGATATATCTTGCTCGACACGAGCAAGAGAAAGAGTATACACAGAATGAAGTACTAGACCTTGGAATTCTGTCCTTAAGTTGTTGATTCAGGGTCGGCACTGAGTAGAAGCTCAGCCGTAGGCTTGCTGAATAGTACGTTTGGGCGACTGCGGCAGAAAGCTTTCTAGACGTTGATTCAGCTATTCCGTCCCCCTTGAACGGTAACGATAAGTAGATCGGTTTCTTTCCTACTGAATCCACTTTCACCTTCGCTTCTCTTACCTCCATGTTTCGCCGAACGAACCTCTCAGGATAGCCATTTCTATCGAATATGCTTCGTAGAAAGTTTAGCTCGTCCGCAAGCATATCTTCGCTACATATCCTTCTTGCTCGCTCGGTTAGGCACCGAACAAGTTTCCGTTTCTGGCTGAGCGGGACGAAGCTGGCAAAGTGAGTGTATTGCCCATTCCACGTTGTCTTTCTATGGACACTGCGCTGGACCGACCCGTCAGATCTTCGGCTAAGCTGAACATCTAAGTACGACATTGAGTTGTTGCACTCAGATTCAAGGGTGAATTTTATGTTTGCGTGGGCTGAGTTAAATTGCCTCACTAATTCATCCGTGCCCATCTATCGCGTACCCAGATGTCACACAAGAGCGGTTAGATGTCGTCTACTGGCAGTGGCCAAGGCAATAGCCATCAGACTTCATGACCCTGACCTATGTGCGCACAAGAAATTTGTCCAGGCACTAACTCTACCCTGGTCCCCTGTAACACGGACACACAGTGTGGACAACGCCACACACACACAAACAAACTGTTGATCGCCGTGTGGCCAATCGCCTAGCTTGGTCACTCAGACCATCTAGGTGTTGAACCTGTACTCTTAATTGATGTTTACGCTTCATGTCATTCATTTGTGGTGTATTAGCCTGATGAGGAACCACTGAAAAACGAGCTTGTTCGCTAACATTTGTTCTGATGTCTACTCCCGGGATATTTTATCAATATATATATATATATATATATATATATATATATATATATATATATATATATATATATATATATATATATATATATATATATATATATATACCCCATGCTAAGGCTGTTGTTGCATTCTCGATGCTTCTTCACCGCATTTGGGCTAAACCATCTTACACTTAAAATAGGTCTTTTTAAGCTGGATAAATTTCATTCCGCTTTATTTGGTTTGTTCTGCCTCCGTGAATAATGTTCTATTAACTGGCCACGTTGCTTACACTAATTGCGCTTATCTGCGGTAACTTTGTTGGTTTCTAGCATTTTTAAGAAAATGTGGACATTTTTTACTTACCGCGGATTCGTTACTAACCAAATCACTTCATATGCTAATTTAGAGAGTAGTTGTGCCACGGTATCAGTATGCATTATTGTTTGTTTTATTTCATCTTTTCCTCTCAATTGATTGGCTGTTGCTTGACATCCCAATTGTGGCTGCGCTTGATGTACATGTTAACAAGGTGCCTACCTGTCTAGTACCCACTACTTCCTCCATACTAGCTCCAGGAGGTAGTTGGTCGTTGCTGGAGGGGACGGAGTGCACGGTCCTTGTGGCCGTGTTAGGCTCGAAGATTGGTTCCATGCACTCAGTGTGGAGCGGATCACGGTCTAGCCGCCGCCTTGTGTGCGACTGATTCCCAAATACAGTGTGCTTGTGTTTGCCTGTGAAGGAGTGTGGGCCGGCTCCGTTGATGAAACTTGGCTCCAATCCACATGCCCTCCGGGTTTACACTGGATATGGAGTGTGTGGATGGAGCTGTGGGTGATGCAGCTCAATCCACTCATGGTCCCGGGGTAAGCGCAGGTGTCCTGTGGCTGGCCACATTGCCAGGCAAATCCGAAACCTGATGCCGCTGGCCATATATATATATTTATTAAACTTTGAAACTCGGCGTACGCTAGTTGATACATGTGTTGCCCCATTTGGTGCAACGCGTGTGATCTTATTTGAATCATGCTCTAGTTTAACCATTGTACAATGGCTAATTTAGTAATCAAATTTGTACTAGTATTGTTCGTGTCAGCCATGCCGATTTGTGGGTGGAATTTGATTTTTGAGTCCTGTTCAATTGCTTCTTCACTCAAGTCCTTGAACTGCACGTGGCGGTCGAACAGTATGAATTCCGTTCGGGCCGCAGCAGCATATTTTTGGCGATCGCGGCTGGTCATTTGCGGGATACTTGTCGAGAGCGGCACCAGTCTCTGTATATGCTGTTTGTAGACTTCCTTATGACATTTGTCCTTCTGGTGAACCAGAATATGGGTTGGAATGAGGATAGCTCCTTATACTTCAAAACGGCTCCTTGGCCAATTACCAATCCCGCTGCGCTGCAGTTAGATTTTTTGAATTAAAGGCTTTGGTTGAGAACCCTACTTGTTTCCCTGTCTAGGCCTGGTCAACCTGACATATTCTGACTACGTTGTGAACCGCTTTTTGTTGTCCTGGCCCACGCAGTAGACAATCAACCGCACCCTCTGTGCTACATCAAGCAGGGTTTATTGGGGTTCTCATGCTACTTCTCAAGGCTTCCGGTCTTCGTATTACCCTCCCCACGCGCTTTCACCTTTTTGGTTCGGTTACAATTTCAAGACTATCCCCGTTTTAACCCTGTTACATATTGGTCTTCCTTCATTATGCTTTGGTAGGCGTTTATCTTCTAATTAAAGATCAAATGCAAACGTGAAGCGTCACTCCTGTCCTTTAGACAAGCCCATGTCCAACGAGGTGCACAAGTCCAGTACATTCTTTTCTGTTTCGAGCCCTCGATACTCCTTCAGATTGGCGCGCGTCAACGTGCGCACATTGTTACAGATCCGTCAACAACCAGCACTTCCTTGGACATTAGAGACCTTCGCAATCGATATCTGCTGCTTATCGGAAACCCGCCTGTATGATTCCAGTCATGTTTTCGCTTTACGAGCTGTTTCAGGTGACACTGGGAGTACCTTCTCAGCTCGTCTATCCGGAAACAATGCGACTTCCAGCACCTGTCAATCCGGTGTTGGTGTTGACGGGCTGAAGATGCTTTCGTCGATTGCATCCACAATCAGTAGCCGAATGTGTATGATCCGACTGGCTGCGCATTCAGAGCTGCGAACTCGCGCGTGAATAATGTGTCTTTTGTCATCACTGTGACACTGACTCGGTGAAAGATGACTTCCATCGCCAAATGGTTGCACTCCTTCGTCACAGAGGTGCGGCCATTGCAGTGCTGGCTGGGGATCTAAACGCTCAAATCGGAAAACTGTTCATTGATGAGCTGCATTTGGGCGGCCAACATGATGTAGGCTCCCATAATGATAACGATGAACGGTTACTTCATTTAAGTGGAGACGCTCGCTTATTTTTGCGAGCACCAACCTCTGACACCACACTCGTTGGATGGTGACATGGCGTGTACTATCCTTGGATGTGCCTTGGATGCAGATCGATCGCAGCACGATCCGTTACCGCTGGAGAGTCTGCGTAAAAACGGTCGCTAGATTTGGAGTACACGTATGGACACCGTTCATGCTCTTGTATGTGCCGATCAGTGGGTGCGTTTTGGTGGAGCGCACGGCGTCGCTTTGTGAGCATGGACACCAGACAACTGGCGAAGCCACGTGAATGCGTATCGCAGTACGCTGACATTCGGGTTGAGCAATCGCTCACTGAGTACAGTTTCAGTTCAGTGGTCGCATGTTCATCAGACCATACCAACAACAGAAGAATCAGTACGTGCAAAGTCTAATAGCGAACATGGACTTGGGTCTCTTCAAAATCTCCGGAACTTGTCGATCCTCATCAGCACGTTCCGGCCGGAAGCAAACGCAGTGAGACCGGCGAAGACCTTAGGGCAAAATCCCATGCCAATCTGAAGAGAAACCGCGAAACTTAGGGGTTTCATGGTACGTCAGAGTTGGAAGTGGCTGCTGCCCTTGGCAATCATCGGAAGTTATACCGTCCGATATGGGAAATGGGCAGCAGGAAAGTTGATGAAACTATATGTGACGAAAGTGGGCAGTCAATCTACAACTTGTCCAAACGTGTGGAACTTTGGGCTGAGCACTTTGAAAAGCAGTTTAATCAGCCAGGATTGCTAGATTTCGAACAGGTCAGTAATGGCTCTGCCCCGTGAACTGTATTTTGCACCGGACCTCTAGCTCAGAAGTCGAACATGAGATATGACTACTGAAGGCCGCGTGACCAGATGATCCTCCTCCAGCCCTGCTCAAACTTGGGGAACCTACTGTTTTGGATGATTTACAAGGGTTAGTAGTGAAACTTTGGGAGCAGAAAAAGTCCCAACCGACGGGTAGCCGCATCGATATTGTCCCACGTTCGGAAGATGGCAACCATAGTGGAATCTGTCTGATCTCCATCGCCTACAAATTGCTTGCCTCTGACATCCGTCACAGGTAGTTACTCGTGAAAGCCAGATTCATAGTGAGCAATGTGGGTTTCGTCGAGGTCGGGGATGCATTGACCACATCTTAATATTGCGTTTGTTTTTGGAGCACCGTCACGTATATTTGCGACCCATCGCAGTCGTGTTTCTCGAAATTAAAGCTGCCTTCGATTTTGTTGGTCGACATGTCCTCTGGGACTAGGTACTCAAGAAAGATGTGCTGGAGAGATAAGTAACTATTATCCAAACGGTTTGCGCGCGTAGATTGGGCAGAGTGAGAGCTTACGGCAAGCTGTCGCTCCCATACAATATCTCCAGCGGTGTAAGACAAGGATATCCGCTGTCACCTTTCCTCTTCAACTTCGCTAGTGACGAAGTCATGGAGATCGCGTTCACATAACACGACTTAGAAGATCTTGAGCTGCTCCCAAGTGAATGACTTCTTGACTTGGAGGATGCTGATGACATTGCTCTTCTCTGTGACAGCTACCAAACGTGCCAATTTGCACTTGTCAGATTAGCACTGGCTGTCAGCCGTTTCGTGTTTTATTTTGCACGCACAAAGTGCAAAGTTCTTTCTCTAGGATTTCAGAAACCCGCCTCTGCGCTGACCCAGCTAGAAATCTTCCAGCAAGGAGGTTGTAACAGTGCCTTTGGGATCGAAGATGAAGTCACGTACCGCATAGTAAAACCTTGAGGCGCTTTTGCTAACCACCATCTACTATGGCGCAAGTGCGATATTACTCTATATGAGTGGAGGGTAGAGTTTCCATTGCAATGAACAATGAACAATGAACAATGATTTATCACGGGATAAAAGCAAGTGCTTGACACGTCCCGTAGGATGGTTGAGGTGAATATGATAAAATCAAAATATGTCTGGGTCATCTATCGAACGTCTGCCGATATGAATAGTTTGATAAGCAACATCAGTGTAAAAGTAAAATAAATTATCGGGTGGGGTGCAGTGATCATTGAGGTAAAGAGTGAGAAAAGTAAAATATGGTCGCTCACTTAGGTCCATTTGATACAT